>CM033643.1:219115009-219409940 GCA_019512145.1 Engystomops pustulosus | reverse complement strand
CATGTTTGATGTTTTTTTGGGTTTATTTTCATATCAGTTCTAGGGAGATTTTTTTACATTTTTTTAAAGTTATTATTTATTTATATTCACACTATTTTAGCCCTCTGGGGTGTTTTAACCCTGTGGATCTGATTGCTTTTTCCATATACTACTATACTACTGTATTGTCTTTCGGAGACACTTAGAGATCAGGCAGAATGACAGACCCTAGAGTAACAGAGACTCCAGGCTGCCATGGTAACTGATCACCGCTCCAGTGAGGTCACGTGAGGCATTGAGGTAATCCAAGATGGCCGCAATTTAAAGGTGAAACGGAAGCGGAGATATCTTCTGTTAAATTTGCTGTCGGGAAATGAGATCTCTATGTAAAAATCTATTTTTCTTTTGCTATAACTTTTTATTGTGAAATTGGGTATTTAATTAAAGGGGAAAATCTCTTTACTAGGACAACAGAATTGTGTGTTCTAGGCGATCAGGAGATACGACCATTTAAATTGTGACAATTTTATTCCTTTGATTTGTAATTGGCTTACAGTTTTGCTTTTACTGTTCCCAATGATGGTCCCTATACACACCTAATGCTGCATGAAGTCGTCAGTTGTTGGTCCTATAATATCCCGTTAAGGGGTGTGGCCTGAATGTTAAGGGCGTAGACCTAGAGGAAAGCGCGCGGCCTAAAAATTTTTGTAGCAGTTATTAGAAATGGTTATAAACCCAGATCACACTTCGCCGCTCCGTTACAGCTTCCAAAAAGAGTTGGCGAGGAATATATTTGGAAGACTTAAAGGGGTTGTCCATTTTCAGTAAATAATTGTAGTTATACAATTTTCCAATATACTTTCTGTAGCAATTCTTCACTGTTTTCTAGATCTCTGCTTGCTGTTCTGCTATAGAAAGCTTCAATGTTTGCTTCCACTGGATAGAAATCTGTCCATGTGATGTGATGGACATATAGGTGCAGGAGTCGTTATTATCACACGGCTCTGATTACTCTCTGTGATAATAGCATCTCGTGCAGCCGTCTGTCCATCACAGACCATGGACAGATTTCTATGCACTGAAAGTAAACACAGAAACTTTCTTTAGCAGGACAGCAAGCAGAGATCTAGAAAGATCCAAAAGGGAATTGATACAGAAAGTATATTGGAAAATTGTATAACTTTTCCTTACACAAACCATATCAATTATTTGCTGAAAGTGGACAACCCCTTTAAGTCTTTCAACAATGTTCCTTACCAACTCTTTTTTTGAAACTGCAACGGAGCGGTGAAGTGTGATCTGGGATTATAACCATTTCTTCATGACTTCTTCACTGATTTGTAGGCCGCACTCTCTTCTCCAGGTCTACGCCCTTTACGTTCAGGCCACACCCCTTAACGGGATATTAAAGTAACAGCAACTACCGACTTCCTGCAGCATCATTCAACACGGGTCTCAAACGGGACCAACGTTTAAAAAAAATTTTTTTAAGTCGGGGGGGTTATAACTGATGGTGATAACTGCACAGGATGCAGCGCTACTCTTACCACTAATATTCCAGAAACCCTTATGGAAACCCAATGGGCCCAATAAGCAAATAGTAGGTCCCATTGGGAACTATTTGGATTACAGCCTTGCAGCGCTGGGGATTCAAGTCCCAGGGTCAACATCTGCAAAGATTTTGTATGTTCTCTCATTGTTTGCTTGGGTTTCCTCCGGGTCCTCCGGTTTCCTCCCACACTCCAAAACATACTGGTAGGTTGATTAGATTGTGAGCCCCATTGGGGACAGGGACCGATTTGGCAAGCTCTGTGTAGCGCTGCGTAATCTGTGTGCGCTATATAAATAAATAAATTATTATTTGGACTAGTGAGGGTAGACCGGTCAGATCCGGATCAGAGCTTTTCTGGTAGTAAAATTGTGGAATATGCAAAGGGCACTGTAGAATTTAAAGGAAATGGGTCATACTTGTGTAGGGTATTGGGTGCGGGATGCTACTAACCCTTTAAATGCTTCCACCATTGCCTCCAGCTAGGCGAGGGTTAACCCCTCTGCAGCACCCGGCATGTGTCGGAGGGATGCAAGTTGAAGGTGCTTCTCTTAAAGACTGTTGTTAACTAAACATTATTGCCAAACAGATGGGAAGCTCTCAGCAGCCGGATGTTTTCAGGCCTAATTATATTATCACCAGTCCTGTACGGCTCGGTGGAAGAGGTGTATCCAGGGGCCAATTTATAATCATTTAGGCAACACCTGTTTGGGAGAAACTGACAGTCAAAGGGCACATTTAAAAAAAATCACATATGTTCTCGTATTTATTACTTGAATGTGGACGGTATCCAGCTGCAAAGGAATCCGGGGAGTGCGAAACGCGTTGTGTAGGAAGCTCTTTGCCTCTGCCGGGGAAGTCTCCGAACAAGGCGTAAATGTCAAGTGAAGTGATGATTAAGGAGGTCGCACATGGAGAAGGTCTGAGGTGCTCAACTTTCTGCTTTATTCTCCCGGAGAACTGCACAAGAAGGAGTAATTATAGGCGATTCGCCTCCTGCCATAAGGCAACAGCCCCTGTCTCTAGTGGGAAAAAGGTCTTAAAGATCAACCACTCAAAAAAACCCAAAAAAACCTAGGAATACTTACCGTATATACTCGAGTATAAGCCGGGTTTTTCAGCACAAAAAAATGTGCTGAAAAACCCCATCTCTGCTTATACTTGAGTCAAGAAAAAACAAAGTGCATTCACTTTCCGACACCTCCTGGCAGGTCCTCTTCTATACATAGCGGCTCCGGCATCGGCTCCGTCTCCCTGCGCTATCCGTTTCGGGCAGGCTGTGTACTCCAGGGGGGCCGGGCAGGCTGTGCACCCCAGGGGGGCCGGGCAGGCTCACTCATCTCTCTATTGAGTCATTTTAACCCCGCCTTTACCTTGTAACGCTTCTGCCAATGAGACCTGTCATACCGGGATCTACGCGTTTCAGGTCCTGCGTTGGGTTCGTATAGATTGCAGTATGCTGGCATCAAATGTATCACTTACTACTAATTATAACATGTCATTAAATTCTGAGCGTTAACGACCCGATTGTAGTTTGTGATGTTATCCGCTATGTCGTAGATCTGGATTGGTGTAGGTCTGCATAGGACCTGGATACGTGTGACGACAGACATATACAATATCATGGCCTTGTCATGTGGTGCTTTTCTGTTTAGTATATGTATTAGAGAATTGCTTATATAACAATGCCCCAATGATAGATCCCTGTGGAAGTGACCTGTAGCTTTACACTGTATTGGCGTCCTGAGGGTGCTGATATAATTTATAGGACTTCTCCCTGATCTCTGCAGGGTCTTCTTTATCTGACCCCTTCCAATCACATGGAAATGACTTGAGATTAGGTATTTATCTGACCCCTTCCAATCACATGGAAATGACTTGAGATTAGGTAATATATACTGTTCATCCTGTTCCTCCTGGTTCATATGCAGAACACCAGAATCGCACATGCCTTCAGAGCAGTAGGAGACTCAGCGAAGGGTTGTGAGAGGTATTTTCTATTGCTCTATTCAGGGTGACTTCTGAGGTCCATAGCTATTCCTTCCTATGTCTCTATACACATGCACACTGGGTTGAGTTGTGCATTCATGTGTTTTAAGTGCAGATAGGAAAATAAAACTAACCCAGGTCCAAAGGATTGGACATAGCTGAATGTTATCTCCCTCTGATGTTTGCTGTTGGGGGAGAATTCTTTAGTAATGGATGCAAAGTGTGTGTGTGTGTGTGGGGGGGGTATTATTGTTCCTTTAAGTGGTTTAAATGGTCATCCCCTAATCATAGGATTGGGCAGTACCACTCTCATCCTGTGGGGGAGTCATAAAGAAAGAATGGAGCGACAAAAAACATCCTTGACCTGTTGCTTGAATGAGACCCCTGCTCTCATGATCGGTGGGGGTCCCCACCAATCATATCATGTGGATATGGGATACCAAATAAAGGGGTGGTCCACTTTCAGCAAATAATTGATATAAAAAGTTATAAGATTTTCCAATACAGGTGCACAGCTCGTTATCGCACACAGCTCTGATTACTCTCTGTGTTATAATGAGCCGTGCACCTGTGTGACATCAGATGGCCAGGGATATAATGAGCCGTGCACCTGTGTGACATCACTTGACCAGGGATATAACGTGCCGTGCACCTGTGTGACATCACATGAGCAGAGATGTAGCAAAGCCGTGCACCTGTGTGACATCACATGACCAGGACCATTGGGTTTATCAACAGGAGGTAAACAATGAAGCTTCCTATAAAATGACAGGACGCAGAGATCTAGAAAACCGTGAGGGAACTTTTTATTATAAAACAAGATCAATTCTTTGCTGAAAATGGACGACCCCTTTAAACGTAGGACCTCCCCTTTAAATTTTTCAGCGGTTAGTGCTGTTCTGTGCCTCATTGTCGGTTGTTCTTTTTTTTTTTTTATGGCTAAGTTATAAATTTGTGGTGTTTTTGCATGGCGGCTGCTCCCGGGTAATAAAATCTCGCCCTTCTGTTTTGCTAACAAATGAGTATTCGGAGCCGGAGCCCAGCGTTTCCCCATTGTGAGACATTTGCATCTCTAGCAGGATTGTGTTTTGTGTGAAAGTCACCAGTCGTGTGCGGGCAGCGGGCGGGCGCGCGGGCAGCCACTTGTAATTAGTCTGCAGATTGCGGCTCCTTCAGACTGAAGATGACCCTTCTGGATACATCCGCGACAAAGTTAACAGCTGGCGTATTCCCCGGTGGCCCGTTTGTCCTTTGGTTTGTAACCAACAGAGTCGCAGCCTCATCCCAAGATCCGCAGCAGGACGGCCTGCAGGTCTGTTTACTGGACAATTACTCCTGTTCTCCTGCGTAGATGCAAGATGGACCTTCAAAGTTATCTCTTCTGGTGAGTCCAAGGAACCTGAGTCAAATGCAAGACATACATATCTTAGGCTAATCAAAATTCTAGAATTGGCGTCAGAACTTTAGGAACATCTTTACCAAGTCAACTTTCTATTAGTTATTTTATGATTTCATTATAGTTTATCCAAGCACAAAAGAAACTGGTCAAAAGGTCAAACCGGACCACCAGAGATAGAAAGCCTCCAAACAAGTCCAGTTTGACACATCAAAGAACACCAAAGCCAGAAGAAAGACAACCTCATTGGAGGTCAAATTGAAGGCGTGCAGGTCTGTTATGGACAATACTCCTGTTCTCTGCGTAGATGCAAGATGGACCTCAAAATGTCTGTGTGAGTCCAAGGAACCAAGTCAAATGCAGACATACTTATCTTGGCTAATCAAAATTCTAGAATTGGGTCCAGAACTTAGGAACATCTCAGACCAAGTAACTTTCCATAGTTTATTTTATCATTTTATTATAGTTTATCCAAAGCACCCAAAAGAACTGGTCAAAAGGTCAAATAACCACAGAGAACTAGAAAAGCCTGCAAACAAGTCCAGTTTGACACATTTAAGAACACCAAAGCCGAAGAAGAAGACAACCTCATTTGGAGGTCAGATGAAGGTCTGTTTTATAGACAATTGCTCCTGTTCTCTTGCATAGATGCAAGATGGACCTTCAAAGTTCTTTCTTCTGGTGAGTCCAAGGAACCCGAGTCAAATGCAGGACATACTTATCTTAGGCTAAACTAAATTCTAGAATTGGTGTCAAAACTTTTGGAACATCTAATACCAAGTCAACTTTCCATTAGTTTATTTTATCATTTTTATTATAGTTTATCCGAAGCCCCAAAAGAACTGGTCAAAAGGGCAAACTGAACCACCAGAAAAGCCTCCAAACAAGTCCAGTTTGACACATTAAAGAACAACAAAGCCGAAGAAGAAGACAACCTCATTTGGAGGTCAAATTGAAGTCGTGAAGGTCTGTTTACTGGACAATTACTCCTGTTCTCCTGCGTAGATGCAAGATGGACCTTCAAAGTTATCTCTTCTGGTGAGTCCAAGGAACCTGAGTCAAATGCAGACATACTTATCTTAGGCTAATCAAAATTCTAGAATTGGCGTCAGAATTTGGAACATCTCAGACAAGTCAATCCCATTGTTTAACTTGGTGTTTTTTATATAGCTTATCCAAAAGACTCGAGAAGAGTGGGTGAAGGACATGTCAACGAAACCACTCAACTTGGAAAGCCACATTTCACATACTCTAGTCTCGTGCTGTTTGCAGAGTTAAGTTCAGAAGAAGAGAAGAAGATGTGAGGATCTCTTTGTGATATTTACTCTTGTCAGGCTAATGCCCGTTTTCTCCATTACATTTATGGAAGTATCTGTTGCCTGTAATAGTTGATTGCCCTTGATCCTCAGTGTCTCTAATTTCCCACTTGTCACCTCCTGTAATAAGAGACAATAGCTGCAGCCACATAGTCAAATATAATTCCCCACCTTAAAAAGCAAAATGGAAGGCATAACTGCCCTGGATATTAGGCTCGGTAATGGCTTCAAGCACCTTGATGATAATGCGCCGATAGAGAGATTCCTTATTTCCCGCAGAATGGAGAGAAGCTGCCCGTTTTTCTCCACTATATCTCAGGAATGATGCATGATTCAGCCCTAGTTACTGCAATATCAAGAGCTTCACCAATTTGAAAATGTGATGACGGGTGATAAATAGCGGACAATTTTGCAACTTCACTTCCATTAGTGCAATTACCGCCTTAGGTGTTTTCGGTCCGGTGTTGAGCACGGCATCTTCTACTGCACTGTTAAGGGTAATGGGTGCTTGTATACATTTCATCCGGGCTTCAAGACGCAATAAAAAGTATCATTTCATCAATCCGGGCTCCCGTTTTATGGTAGAGTTAACCATTTGTCAAGGTTTTTTTTTTGGGGGGGGGGTGGTTAGCAGCAAAAAACAAAAGAATTTGATGACATCTTCTGGTTTTACGTTGGATCGGAACTTGTCTTCTTTATGGCTTAAATGGACTTGAAGGCAAGTCTACGTTAAGCCATAATTAAGACAAGGTCCAATCGACGTTAAACAGAAGATGACATACAAAGGGGGTATTTCTAAGGGCCCGATTCGCGTTTTCCCAACGTGTTACCGAATATCTCCGATTTGCGCCGATTTTCCCTGAATTGCCCCGGGATTTTGGCGCATGAGATCGGTTCGTGGCGCATTGGCGCTGGCATGCACGCGATGGAAATCGGGGGGCATGGTGAAACGATAACCGACGGATTCGGAAAAAAACCGCCGCATTAAAAAAAAAAAAAATTGGTCGCACGGGCCATACTCACATGCCCCGATGAAGACGATGAACTCTGGGGCCCCCGCGGACTTTGGGCAGCAGGACACCTGGTGGACATCGGGCGCAGGACCTTCATGAATCGCCGGAAGACCCGAAACGCTCGTCGGAGAAGACGCCGCTGGAACGCGAATGGACGGGTAAGTAAATGTGCCCCAAAGTCTTTTACCCTTGTAGAAGATATCTCAATCTTCATACAAGGTAATGGGGAGACCCACTAAAATTTGGAACGCTCAAAAACAAAAATCTTAGGTTTGACTGTGCTAAATAAAGTTGGCCAAAGCCACCAATATTGGTTGGACTGTTCAACTATCTAATGTATAGGAGTCTCCTGACTCTCCTCTGATGGCAGGCAAAGGTTTACACTAGGATTTACGATGTCTGCCTCCTGTTATCAGGAGATAAGCCATAACCAGAGGCTCTTACTACGACTTACTACTAGGGATAGTAGGGTCGAGGGTCGTTGGGATGTAAATTGATATGATATTTCAAATTCTGGATGGGTTTTGAGGTGTTCTGGGATGGTGTTTTGGGGTGTACTGTGGAAGTTGGCATTAGTGGTGATACAAAAGACAGCCCCTTGGAGTGAGAGACGTGAAAATGTAGCCTAAAGGAAACCTCTTTTCATAAGTGACCTATTAACTAAATACCAGCCTTCTTTTAGCAAAAATTGTTTCCTCACATCCCCATAAAATCTGGCATCAGATGGGGCGTGTCCTGCTCAGCCGGCCCCTCCCATCTACTCCTCCCCATGTCCCATGACTCTTTCACTATTCACACTTCTGTCACGAACCAGAGTGATGTCATGTAAAGTCCTTTACCCAGTAACATAACATCATGTTATGTATATGATCACGTGAAACAGCATGCCTCCAGGTATTCTATTCCTCTCCATGCGCGTAGGCTGCTGTGATTTCAAGTGATCAGATACATACAAGGGTGAAATTGTAAATCTACTGGGTATGGGATTAGATGACATCACCCTAGTCACATGACATGAAGTGCAGATGATGTAACAGAACTCTTCTCACATCCAGACAGGCATGGTGTACAGCTTGTGACACATCATTTATAACCACATGATAAGTAAACTGTATAGAGCTGATATAGTCTGTAGTAGATATATGGCAGATGGTCCCTAAGTACTAGTTCCTACAGCAGCATGTCCTGCAGGTAGACCTGTCAATCAGGAACAAGGAGGCGGGGCAAGGCTAGTAAACTTGATATGCGGACTCGTTAGTGTGATTGGACTGGGATTCTGATAACATATAAGTTTTTAAACTGATTTTGTAACATTTCATGATGGGAGGAAACCATGTAGGATAAGAACAATTCTTTTTAATGTTTTTTTATTAAGTATTTATGTTAATTTACATGGCAGCATTCCCTTTCAAGTACATGTGTGATAATATTGGATACATTTAGATATTGCAGAATTCCGTACATTACATAATGAGCGCTACTTGACTCCTCAGATCGTACATGGCGAGGTTCTTCCTAGGTCCAGTAGAATTGGGCAGATTTCATTCTCAGTATGTCCAGTTCAGCTCCGGTGGAGTAGAGATGTGTATTACAGCTTCCCCCGGTGCCGGAAAATCAAACCACCAATGCCTAATGGTTGCACTTTGTAGGGAAGCCGGGTCCTTTGTGTTAAGAAAGAAGCAATGTGTTTGTTGGTCAACTAAGGGAATCACTTATGACTCTTACCCGAATAATAACAGTGATTTAGTTAGGTGTATTTATATGAAGAGAACAGCAGATAATTAATACGAGCGCTATACCATGCAGTTGTACCCACAGCACTTAGCTCGTTTCAATTAGCAGAAACGTTGCGGCGGTGGCGGCTCGTTACGAGTTTACCACGGGTTGGGTATTAATTTCTGCCAAGTGGCACTATCAGACACCTATTAATGCAGCTTATAATGAATGTCACCTCAGGTTACGGGTCGTTTAGAGGAGGTTAATAATTGGGCGGTGTTCTGCCCTATGGAAATTTATAGTCTGCCGAGTGTTCTGTAATCAGGGTAATATCCCAGGGCTACCAGTATCAGTTATAAAGGATGGGGCAGGGCTACATTATTCCTGATGTTGATGGTGCAACACAGATGGTCAGCACGTGGAGCTTGTGACCACTAGTGGTTGGTTCTTCTGGATTTCAAGAGAAGCTGGTATTTAGACCAAACCAAAGAATCGTCCGTATCCCAAACGGTTCCTTTCCATGTCTGCAGTGTAAGAAATCAGTTTGTAACTTATATGCACGCACCGGCGTTGAATCCATTACATAAAGTAGTCCTTGCAGAAATCCTGATGACAGGTCTCCCTGCTAGGACATGCTGCGTGTGTGGAACCTTTGAGATGTACATCATTGATAAATTCATGTCATGTGACCCGGGTGATGTCATCTAAGGACTTTACCCAATAAGATTACAATGTCTACCCCTATGATCTGATCATGTGAAATCAAAGCAGCCTCATGGAGAATGGGGAGGAGTATAAGGGCATAGAGGCTGTGTGATTTCATGTGATCAGATAAAATGGGTAGACACTACAACCTTATTGGGTAAAGGAAAGCTTGATGGCACAGACATACTGAGAAGAGGTATGGTACATGGGGAGGTGAGATGAGGGGTACCGGATGAGCAGGCAGTATCAACTAAGATTGATTTATGGGATGTAATGGAAAAAGTTTTAGCGAAAATATGGGAGTCAATTATATGGCAACTGGACCTCAGCTGTATTTGTGTGAAAAATGTGTGCGTGACGGTTGCTTTCAATAGGGATCAATAATAATTCATGGGGTCTACACCCGACTAACACCACCCATCAACTAATAGTAGTATCCAAATCAGTGTATGAGGCCAGACGTCCCTATTCCCATACACTTGTAGTAGGGAGCCATGAGGTGATAATCATCTGTTGCCTTTACACAATTGTGCAAATATGCTAAACAAAATCCATCCAGTACACCCAAAATAGTGTCCTCTCTTGCCCACATATAAGAATATTTAAACCCGCATCATCAATCTTTAACAAAAGGGGAGTGGTTTTGGAGAAAGGCGTGGCTTCAGGCAAGGGGGCGTAGCTTCATTTAGAAACTGATTGCCAAAAATGCTGATATTTGGATACCAATTTTCAGGCAGTAAGAACATTAAGAAGAGGGCCAAACAAGACTATAGTGGAGTGAGATATCACCACATCAGATCAGCTGAGCCCCGACCCCAAGGTATGTTTTGCCAAAGCCTTGTTGGGGGGGGGGGGAGGGATTTTACCAAGAACATTGTGATCGACCTATGTCCTACATGTACATGGATTAACCCTAACCAGGTCCTGCAGTAAGAGTGTCACGACTTGTAGAGCCACGTAGTATGTGTGGTTTGATCAAAAAAAAGTGACTATGGAATTGCCGAAGAGTGGTTTCCATTAATCTCTGTTATCAGCTTCTTAGATATCTCTGGATGGTTGTTTCACATTCACACCCAAACTAACCAACTACAGGCTTACAGTAGCTAATGGAGGTCTACTGTTCCTTTACATAGGTCAATATTGTCTATTTTAAACAAAAAAAAATTATTAAAACTTTTATAATTTTATATTTTTGTCCGTTGCATGTAGAACTTCAGTGAAAAACACATGTTTTTTTTTCCAGTTATCTAATTGGGTTGTCCTTTCAACAGGTTCTTCACGATCAGTAGATACAGCCATCGTCGGAGAGTCCAACCCTATGTTTATTTTCCTACAGCAACCGCCGCAGGAGAAACTGAGTATTACATGTGGCGATTGAAAGATAAAGTTCCAAGCCTCCAGGTACAGATATTGGGGCAATTTACTTACACCGGTCCAGTCCGATCCAGCGGCGGGTTCTCTCAACTGATTCGGGTCGGCAGGATCACTAGTCCGGCGCCGATATCACTAGGTGTCGCTGCTGCCCGAGTTCGCTGGAGTTCACCGGAGTTCACCTTCTATTTCTTGGTGCAGGTAAGTGAGTGTCAAGCGACACTTTTTTGAAAACAATACTGAGGTTTCTCGAATCCGTCGGGTTTTCCGACGCCCACGGCCCACGATTTCCGTCTCGTAAATCTGGTGCGATTGCGCCGAAATCCGATCGCGTGCGCCAAATATTGGCGAATTCGGCGCAAATTGAAGCGTCGGAGACCCCGACGGAATCTCGCGATTGGACCCTTAGTAAATGAGCCCACGGTGTTACTGAGCTCCACATATCTACCGTAATTATTTATAGATCTTCAAAGGGGTTTCTTCACTGAAAACGGAAGATGAAAAGCAAAATGTTCCCAAACAAAAAATGTTCCAAAATTTAAACTACATAAGGAATTCATAAACACATCTCAAAATATTTTCGGGACAAGTAGCTCGTTATATTTCCGATCACCTTACGTGGCACCTGTTTGCAAAAGGCTACAACGCCTGGCAGTCAAGAAGCCATTTTGGCAGGCGTTTTATAAGGCGTCCCATCCCAGGTGGGTCTGTCGTAAATTGCTTATTAGCAAAAAAAATTCCCGCAAACGTCTTTACAGCAAAGATAGTTTCGCAACATCTAATTATTCACCGCCAGGCCAAATAACGGCATTAATTTCGCTTTGCTTTGCACAACGCTACCACCAGTTCTGACGATCCGCGGGAAGGTTATTGCATGTTTTATCAAACAGACGGGGAAAAAAAACTCAAATAAACACGGAAAACACGACAATCTCCTAAATGCAAGCAAATATGTGAAAAAAAAAAAAAAATGCAATTCAAAGTTGCAAACCGGACTATTGCTGCACTTTTTCTCCCCCCGCATTTCCAAACCGAAAGATCAAAATCTTCTACGATGAAGACAATGTTGTCATAATAATTAGAGGACCATAGACAAAAGACAACGGCTATCGGCATGCCAAATTTATGCGCTTCTAGTGATTCAGATGAGGCAGATTCCTCACCTCCTGGGTTTTTTTATTTTTAATTTTTTGTAATTCATCTTCATTGGTTATCATCACAAGTCTGCCAAATGTTCCGTGACACTATGTATTACAGGTCAGAGTATCAGGGCTTCACCTATTACCCCCACAACAATATGCTCTCCTTTCCTCTCCTTTCAGGATTTTAGCAATTACGCCAGATGTAATCAGACGTCTTGAAAGGAGCAACTGGGGCTTGTTTGTGGCTTGGATTCATTAGAAGCAGGAGGAACAAGAAAGGAATAATTACTTAATTGCACAAAAAAAAGTTGCAGCCAAAGTAATAGTGGAGAGAGGCTGATTGTGTGAATGTGTATTCGACTACTCTTGGATGGAGAATTTCAAACGCTGGTGTTTGGCCTTGTAGATTCAGCGAGAGTTGGGTGTGCTCCAAAGCAGATGGTCCTATAGCCATCATTCTTCCCTTTGTCAGGTTTACGTTTATCTGATCTTGTCCGTCTATGATGCCGGCTTATTCGAGATAACACACAAAAAAAAATTTCTTATTCATATAATTCCCGTCGGGTATCCGCACGCTCTTGGTCCCACCCCCCCCTACCTCTCGTTTTTTATCTCGATGAGATATCAGTTGAAACAAAAGCCACACTCGTCGTTCGCACACGCAAGCTCTGATGATACCGTTGGAAAAAAACAAAAAAAACAAAAGCCGAAATCGCGAAAAAAAAAAAAAAAAAAAAGCCTTAAACGGTTTTCACACCGGAGAACGTTGGCAGTGCCCCCGCGCCACTTCTCCCTTTGAGAATGTGAACTTGGTGTGACACGAAAGACGGCCTGCTCAGGTCTCTATTACCTCTCCTTCCAATGTTTTTTATGGGGCCAGATTGGTGGGAATTGAAAATCATGTTGGCTCTTTGTTGTGTTTTTCAGATGCCAATGTTTGTCATATCCGAAACTTTTTTTTTTTTTTTTTTTTTACTCCATCAGGATTCACTGTATGAAGAACGTAGTTTGTGTTTCTTGGCTCTACGTAGAAAGCTCAGAGGAAACAGGAATGGAGATGTTCGGTGATTTTGTAACTTGTAAGAGCAAAGTAAAATCTCTGTAGCTTCAGGAGGACAAAAAGATTGTGCAGATTCCTGGGTTATAGTATACAATAGGGTTAATTTTAGATAGTGGGGTTCAATGCGGAAGGGTTCCCTGACCCATCTGTCTTCACTTTTGTCTATCTCACTTGATTCTGTGTTCTTGGCACCGTACTCAATGTACTTATAAGTTCCATCCCCTGCTGTGTATATCATTATCTCTCCAGCCCCTGGGCCAACATCTCCCATGAAATCCCTAACCCCACACGCCTTGTGCACCTCCTCAATGCCACAGTTCAGTTTGTGTCTATCTCATCATCTCCAAGTGTACAACTCCCAGACCCCAGTGGTCCAGACTTCCATATCTCTGTTATTTCAGGAGTACATTGCCTCATATCGAGGACCCCAGTGGTCAGACTTCCTCATTCCATAGTTAAGTGTTTGTACACTCACTCATCTCCAGGACTTAGTGGTCCAGACTTCCTCATTCCTTAGTTTAAGTGGTTTACCCACCTCATCTCCAGGACCTTAGTGGTCCAGACGTCCATATCTCTTTAGTTTCAGTGATGTACATCGCTCATATCGAGGACCACAGTGGTCCACACTTCCTTAGTTCCATAGTTTAAGTGTTTTGTACCTCTCATCTCCCGGACCCCAGTGATCCCACTTTCTCAGTTTCACGGTTTCAGTTGTGTACCTCTCCTAATCTCCATAATCCCGTGTCCACACTCCCCCCACTTCCATAGCTGTAGTGGTGTACACATCTTCATCTCCAGAACCCAGTGGTCCATCTTCCTCATTGCTTAGTGGTTCACATCTCTACTCCCTTGGTTGTAGGGTTCACACATAGTTTCAGTTTCTCTCCATATGTTCTGAGTTTCAGTGGTCCTCAATCCAAAGATTTAGTGGTGGCACTCCCTCATCTTAAACCCTTTAGTCCACACTTCCTTTATCTACACAGCCGGTGGTCCATCTCCACAGCTTCCCTAGCAATACCTACTTATCTTCACGGTCCACGTGTACACCTCTCATCTCCAGGCTCCCGGTGGTTCATACTTCCCATTCCCTCCATCTCCAGGTGCACACTTCATCATAAGACAGCTGAGCCCTTGACTCCCTTTGGCTTAAAAGAGAGATGACATTTTAACATGGGCTCATCTACACACTCGTTTTGACTGAAGGATCTTTGAACAGCCATTGAGGTAATTGTTGTTGGAGGCCCCATGGGGTGTCCAAGGAACCTGAGTCAAATGCAAGACATACATATCTTAGGCTAATCAAAATTCTAGAATTGGCGTCAGAACTTTAGGAACATCTTCTACCAAGTCAACTTTCTATTAGTTTATTTTATGATTTTCATTATAGTTTATCCAAAGCACCCAAAAGAACTGGTCAAAAGGTCAAACCGGACCACCAGAGACTAGAACGCCTCCAAAAGTATCAGTTTGACCACTATCAAAGAACCCAAAGCCGAAGAAGAAGACACCTCATTGGAGGTCAAATTGAAGTCGTGCAGGTCTGGTTATGGACATCACTCCTGTTCTCCTGCGTAGATGCAAGATGGACCTTCAAAATTGTCTGGTGAGTCCAAGGAACCCAAGTCAAATGCAAGACATACTTATCTTAGGCTAATCAAAATTCTAGAATTGGCGTCAGAACTTTAGGAACATCTCAGACCAAGTCAACTTTCCATTAGTTTATTTATCATGTTTATTATAGTTTATCCAAAGCACCCAAAGAAAATGGTCAAAAGGTCAAACCGGACCACCAGAGACTAGAAAAGCCTGCAAACAAATCCAGTTTGACACATCAAAGAACACCAAAGCCGAGGAAGAAGACAACCTCATTTGGAGGTCAAATTGAAGTCATGCAGGTCTGTTTACTGGACAATTACTCCTGTTCTCCTGCGTAGATGCAAGATGGACCTTCAAAGACAGGACAGAGAAGTGTCCCGCATGTAGCAGGATAGACGAGAAGTGTGTGGGAGCTGCAGACAGGACAGAGAAGTGTCCCGCATGTAGCAGGATAGAGGAGAAGTTTGTGGGAGCTGCAGACAGGACAGAGAAGTGTCCCCCATGTAGCAGGATAGAGGAGAAGATTGTGGGAGCTGCAGACAGGACAGAGAAGTGTCCCGCATGTAGCAGGATAGAAGAGAAGTGATAGGAACCTGCAGACAGGACAGAGAAGTGTCCCTGTGTAGCAGGATAGAAGAGAAGTGTGTGGGAGCTGCAGACAGGACAGAGAAGTGTCCCCCATGTAGCAGGATAGAGGAGAAGTTTGTGGGAGCTGCAGACAGGACAGAGAAGTGTCCCGCATGTAGCAGGATAGAAGAGAAGTGAGTGGGAGATACAGACAGGACAGAGAAGTGTCCCCCATGTAGCAGGATGACCACACTGGTGTATGAGGAGGATACTGTGCAGAATTACAGGGGGGCAGCAGGAGAACAGCAATGGGGGATCCCCTTCAGGAGAAGCCCCTGCTGAGGAGGTCACTGGGTGCAGGGTGTCACACACCTGGGTGCTGCTGTGAGGGTCATTCTCTTGCTGGGGGGGGGGAGCTTGTAGGAGGATCACATGTAAGAGCCCAAATCTGACATTGCACCATTGCACCTAAACTGTGCCTAAAGTGATTAATAAGAGGCAGGAACTCAACTTATCACAGATGGTTGTAGCTTGTGATAATTTTGGCGCAACAATGGACCAGAAAATAGGCGCAACTACTACACGTAAGCCCAGAACACTGATACATCTGGCCCAAAGGTCTCAGGTCAGGGTGAGGGGAGGAAGTTACCTGCCACCAATTCCCCTGGTGGTGACTAGTAGCGTGTGTCCTGCAGGTTTTTGTCCTGCCGTATGACGCCTCGCCTGCACTGATGGGGACGGGGAAGGATCTGTATTATTGTATCATTGTTGTTCCTTTTTTTTTTTTTTTGTAGGTTCTGCTCGTCCTGGACACAAGGACCCAGGAGACCTTCATTTTAAAGGTGAGTTTTTCTTGCAGAGGTTATGAAATTTTCCTTATAATCACCGACTGCTTAGATGATATATTGATTCAGACTGTTAACATTATCCATCTAGCGAGTACCAGCCACAGTGCTATGCGTTGCGCGGTGGTTGTTTATGGTATTGCAACTTAGTTCCTTTTGCATGAATAGAGTCAGCTGTAATAATAAGTACAGCCACTGCCCAGTGTGTGGCACTGCTTCTTTCCCAGAGTGCAACGTAACTTAAAGAGAACCTGTCAGCAGGTTTTTACCCTTATACCTATTTTCCTTGAGAGACGTTGGTTGTTTGTGACTCTCTGACGAGGATACCTGAAGCAGGGGAGAAGAGGGAGTTGAGGGAGACGTGGTTGTGGGTGACCTACTAAAGAGAATTCCTCAGGGAGGCAGAATGATCAAGTTGAGATAAAAATTTGCTGTGTGCGCCTCGCTGAAGAGAATTCCCGAGGGCTGAGAGAAACTTGAAGAAGAGAAATGCTGCCCCTTGTGATCTGGAGAGTATCCTGGTGAGGTGAGGATCTTTTTGAAATGATTTTAGCTAGATCTGAGCTATGGATTTATTTTTTTTTAAGCATGGGGCACAGTATGAAGATCTCTATGGGAACCTGCCGTTATGGTTTAAAGGAAATTTACCACCAGGATGAAGGACTGTAAACCAAGCACACTGACATACTGGTGTGTGCTCCCTCTGACAGGATCCGCTTTCATTTAAGCTTCTTATGCCCTTGTTATTGAGATAAAAAGTCTTAAAAAAAATTATTCAAATTACCCTGAGGGGCTTTAGACTCTATTAATAGCTATGGTGCCCGCAATCCCTGAGGCTCATTTACATAATTTTGAAAGCCTTTTTTTTTATAAAAACAAGGGAATTGGGAGGTAAAAGAAGAGCAGATCCTGCTAGAGGGGGCACACACCAGTATGTCAGCATGCTTGGTTTACAAACCTTCATCCTGGTGGTAGATTTACTACTTTAATGCTGAAAACCTGATGTCGGGTTCCCTTTCTAACCTGATATCAATGGTTTATTCTAGTGGTAGGCCATTAAAGGGGTCTTTTAGCTCTAATTTTTTTTTTCTTATACCAAGAAAGAGATTTCACATAAAGGAGGGAATTCTAGAAAGGACATTTCATCCCCTACTTGAGCTGAGTAGTTTGGTTAGGTAAAGCCTGCTGACAGGTTCCCTTTAATAGGGATCTTGATGTGCCAGACTAAAGGTACGACCTCTGTAAGAAGTGGGTGACCCCAGTATTTCAGCCGTATACACCATGTGCCAGAAAGCGAGGTTAGCTGCAAAGTACACAAAGTTGTCACTCTGATGACTTAGTTTGAGAGTGAGATTCTAATAAAAACGTTGACCCGTGTAATTGATTTTAATGGTAGCTTTGTGCCATCTCCTGCTCTCTGGATACCTGCCAGATGCCATCAGCCGAGCCTCAGGGGATGGAAGGACATGTAGGAGCAGATGAGCCGCTTCTCGCCAGTCGCCGGGACCAGATTAGTTTGGTTGATAAACATAAAGCACAGCAGGATCCAGAGGAAGCTCAGGGTACGACTGACCTTTCTCTTCTCTGTCAGGGTCTGAAGAAGAGCAGCGAGGAGTCTGGGAGCAGAACGACGATCATTCCCCGCTGCGTGCCCAACATGGTCTGTCTGCACAAGTACATCATCTCCGAGGAGTCTGTATTCCTCCTGCTGCAGCACGCCGAAGGTCGGTCACTCTATCAAAGACGATTGCAAATAGAGCGCTTAGCTAGGACGCCGAGGTCACCGAGACCGGCTGCGTCCACGTACCGCGCTGCCATTTATCACACGTGGCGGTGCGGCCCCGTAACATGAATGCACTAGATAGAAGAGTGTGTGATAGACCCATTTCAGTGACCATTGTAGTTTAGGGTTTATCACTGTAGTACAAGCTCGGATGTGGTCACTCTATAGAATAATAATAATAATTCCTTTATTTATATCGCATACACAGATTCCTCAGTCAAATCAGTCCCTGTCCCCATGGGGCTCACAATATAAACAACTTAACAGTATGTGTTGGAGTCTGGGAGGAAACCGGAGGACCCGGAGGAAACCCACGCAAACACGGGGAGAACATACAAACTCTTTGCAGATGTTGACCTGGGTGGGATTCGAACCCAGGATCCCAGCGCTGCAAGGCAGAAGTGCTACTCACTCAAACACCGTGTCGCCCCTATATAAGAATGTAATCAAAATTTTAAAGGGATTTGAAAACATTTTGGAAGCACTCTTCCAAAAACATCGGCGCACGCGTCCTCAGGTTGGATGTGGTATTGCAGTTCAGGCTTATACATTATAATTGAGTTTTGCTGCGATATCTGCTGTAGCCTGGGGGCAGTTGTGGCGCTGTAGCGGGAAGAAAGATATTATGTGGCTAATGTATTAATGGGGGGAGGGGGGATGCGTGGGTTGGCCCAAGGTTAGCCAAAGGTTAGCCAAAATCTCAACTACTGGACCCGAGAATGGCTCTGTGTTCTCCCTTGTTGATAGAGCTGCAGGTTGATTGTCCGTCACTTAATATATATTCTTAATACACTCAGTACTATAAAATACCCTGCTCTCCATGTGAGATACTTACTCTTCCATACACATGCATGCTCAACATAAAGTGAATAAGGACAAATATCTGTGGCTAAACTAGATTTCGTCCAGCAGCTACTTAAATTTAATTGGGCAACATTACGTTGCTTTAGACCGTAGATTTGTACCTTAAAGGGGTTGGCCACTCTTTTACAAAAACTGCCCATGTGCCTTTACTGCCTTAATAATACGCTCAATGTTCATCAAGTCATTCGGCAGTACTGCTACTTACTTAAGTGCTGTGTGCAGGCTCCCTGTGATTCTTTGTTTACATGTCTAAGCACTGATGAACAGGAGGAGCTGCAGCAGCTAATCCAGCTTCCTCCTCTTCTTCTGTGTCTGTCAGTGTGATGGACTGTGAAAGAAAAGAGACCAGTGGATGACGCCATTAGGACAGACTGAAGAATTGAGAAACAGGAAGTTGTGTGTGTGTGTGTATATAGGCCGCGGGCAGCATGGTGAGAACAGGGAAAAGCTGAAGCTCTCAGAAGGAAAAATTACAGGTACATATACATGCAGAGACATGTCTAATGTATCGGAAAGTGGCCAACCCCTTTAAGATCAATGGAAAATGCAGCATTCTTTGACATCTTTGTGACCTCCACAGAAATCAGTTTCTTCGCTGAAGCCTCCAAATTTAGCTGGATCTGCCAATGTTATGTAGATAACTGTCCAGTGTCTGTGTCCTGAGGATCATCTATTGTCTATGGAGGTCTCACAATTTTGCCTGATGGGGGATTTGATGATTGGGCTGATGGAGTTGCACTGACTCATCCTTTTTTACCTGTATATGACTATACATGGTTACATTTTCCTCCCTTCTCATAGTTCAGGACATATTCCACGCTCAACCGACAAGCGTAAAGGGTAGTCGACCAACTGATGGCTGAGCAATGGCTTGGTGGACATCTCTCTTACGTGTGTGGCCATATGCCAGACGGATTGGGCATGTTAACAAATTGGGAATATCCACATCAAACAGGGGTCTGGCCACCTTCTTTCGGAGTAGAATCTGGATACCCCCCATACCTGCCCAATAGTCGGGCGCTATTGCCTAAAGTGTCTGCTAGAGTGTAAAAAACGAAAAAAGAACGGTGGAGCTTCGGAGATGAAGAACGGTCGTGGTTACCTCATACTGGGGATCCATGAGTAATGTCGCCTTTTCATTTTTGGCTGAAGGTGCGGTGGATTTCAGTAGTTACTAGATCTTCTCTCCAGTAACGCTGAGGCCTGGAAGTCATCTCTATTCAGCAAGAACGATGAGATAGAAAACCCCATGATCTACTTTTTTCGCGAGTCTTTGCCAAGTCCTTCCGTTCATGTTAAGAGTTCCACTGCTGGAATAAAAAGGAACGAGCCAATTCCCACAAGACTTCATTAGGATGTCGCCTTCTTTTTTTTTAACAAGAGGAGTTTGTGCCTAACATTTTTAACATTCAACATTAATCCTGCAATATTACGGCTAACAATACAGCCAGTGGCGACACATATGGACACAAAGCAGAAACTCGAGTGATACACACAGTAAAATTGCTTGTGATGTCCCCTTTTGTGTTCCGATTCCCCTCCACGTGTGCGGAGCAGGTGGCAAATGAAATGTAATTGTCACACCTGGATGGTGATGACTCACTTAGAATAGCTGCCGCTCATTCACCCTTTCGATACTGAGGCGATGCACATTTTCCTTGGTCTGACCATGTGATGAGCGGAGGACGGGGTTGTCTCTTGAGTCTTTTGATAAAAGACTTCTAATACACAGATATCTATCTTCGATGTGAGGGTTTTAGCCTCAAATATGGAAGTTGAAAACCTTATGACAGTGATGGCAAACCTTTTAGAGACCGAGTGCCCAGATAGAGTGCCAATAAAAGTAGTGATTTATTTATTTATTTGTTGAACTGTTCTCCCACAAATTTCAATCATATACCTGCCTCCTGAGAAAACTGATACAATTGAAAGCAGGAGAGCAAATCCAGACTATCACTGTAGCTTCTCTCCAGGGTCCCGCAGTACAGGAAGCGTCGTGCGGCCAGCAGGAGGACCTTCAAAGATAATCTGGTCTTCTCCAAACCTTCTTGCTTCTCCTTCAGTACCAAGCTGCCAAGAGATTCTAGGTGCCAGGGATCCAAAGTTATGGATCCTACAATACAGGATACATCCTATACACACTTGGCTACTGAGGTGCCAACCTCTGATGACATATGAGATACTTCCTTGGAGATTAAAGGGTTAAAATAGCGGAGATCAGTAAATCAGTGTGGAACTGCAGTTAGATTTTTTTTGAGTCTTGTCTGGTGAACTCTCTGAGAGCACTCTGAGTGCCACCTCTGGCACCCATGCCATAGGTTCGCCACCAGTGCCTTATGACAATGAAACTTTGCCTTAGTACTGATCAGATGATGACCATACTAATTCGTAGACTGGGGCATCTCATCTAGGGTCATAAATCATGTATATACATACAAAATCTTTAGATGTTTTCCCAGAGTACCTTGAAAAGTAGATCCATAGGGCTAAAAATGGTTCTCGACTCAGGGGAGTAGGTCAATGGATCCACCATTTCTTCACCAAGGATATCCATAGGGTAGTTAAGACTCTGTAGAAGAACCCTGAAGTTGGTTCCAGTGGGCTACAGCAGTAATGACGACAGAAATTGAAGAGTAGTCAGACTGAGCCTTGGGTACGAAACATAAGATCGATATGACGGAGATGATCTACGAGGAGAAAACAAAGGCCAAGTCAAAGTTTAGGCCAGGAGTCAAAACAATGGCATAGACAAAAAAAAGTCAATCAAACGTTGCAAGGCAGTAGGACAAGTGCAAAGAAGAACGTGGTCAATATCGAGCAGTTTTAGGCTATTCCAGGTAATGTTCGTAAAGAAATCGATATGCAATGAGTCAAAAGACATAGATACGGTCATCAAAGCTATTGTTTAAAGCTTATCAGAAGAAAACGGAAGATCTCGAGATGACCGAAACGTCGCACATTTACTTACCCGTCCTGTCGCGATCCCCGCTGTGCGTTGTCCAATGAGGATTCGGGTCTGCAACGATTCACTAAGATTGTGCGTCCAATTTCCTGCATGTGTCGCTGCTGTGCCGAGTTCCGTCGGAGTTCACCTTCTTCTTCCCGGTGCATGTGAGTGTGTGATCTTGCGTCACAATTTCGTTTATAAATTCCGCAGTTGTCCGAATCAGTCGGTTTGACCGACGTCCACGAACCCACGCCCCTTCCCCCCCCCCCCCCCGATTTGTGTCGCATGCAAGCCGGCGCCTATGCGCCAAAATCCCGGGGCGATTCGGGGCAAAACGGGGAAAAGTCGGGTGTTTGGACCCTTAGTAAATGTGCCCCAATGGTTTCATACAAAGACATATCATGGT
Source organism: Engystomops pustulosus (assembly GCA_019512145.1). Lineage (NCBI taxonomy): Eukaryota > Metazoa > Chordata > Amphibia > Anura > Leptodactylidae > Engystomops > Engystomops pustulosus. The sequence continues at coordinate 219,387,696 of CM033643.1, read as the reverse complement.
GAAGGTTATATGTTGTGAAGTCATTATTTTGAAATAAACAAAAAAGAAATATAAGAAGAATTATTGTGTGTGTGCCAAATTTTTCAGAATACAGCACCAAGTAGATCTTGGGCAATCTTTGACATGGCACTATCCTTGGTTTATCATTGTTTGGGTTTCTATGGTGGAGCAGCCTCATACGAGCTTGAGACCACCATGTGTAAAGCCAAGATTGTGCAGTGATGAATCTGGTTGTACTGACTGGTTGTGTCAAATGGAGGTCAATATACTGATACGCTTCTGGTCTTCAATTGGAACTTGAAGACCCTACAAGATGTCAACCCAATTGTCCATTAATGCACATAAAGGGGCTCATTTACTAGGGGTTCCGCGGCCTCATTTCCGTCGGGTTTCCCAAATTTTTCCGTTTTGCGCCGAATTCCGCTGGGATTTTGGTGCACACGATCGGATTTCACGCGTGACAAATCGGGGGGTGTGGCCATCGGATAACCTGACGGATTCGGAAAAACTGTGGAATTAAAAAAAAAATGAAAAGTGTCGTAAGAGCACTCACTTACATGCACCAGGAAGAAGCAGGTGAACTCCAGCGGACCTCGGCGCAGCAGCGACACCTGCAGGATATCGGGCGCACGACCTTTGTGAATCCCGGCAGAACCCGAATCCTCGCCGGATAACGCACCTCGGGATCGCAACTGGACCGGGTAAGTAAATGAGCCCCAAAGTATTTGTACAGCCAAAACTATCTACCGAAATGGTTTAATGGCACAAGCAACGATGATGCTCATGGACATGGAGATAGATGTAGAATGAATATATATAATGTATGAGGTGGTGATCTCTCAATCTTTTGGTGTCCTGATTGATTGACCCATATAGGATACCAAAATTAGATGCTGTAGGTCACACTCTGATCCTGACTTCTGTATTGAAAGACTTCTTTTGTGTGGGATAGATTCTTTTTTAAAAAAAATGTTCTTTGATAGGGTAGTGGTCCGTTGGGCCAAGGGTAGTGGTCCGTTGGGCCAAGGTTACGTCCATTGTAAATCAGAACTACTACAGTTTGGCGCTACCGGAACCCGGTTCATCGGTATGACCTTGTTGAGTCACTGAATTTTGATGCAAATTTTTTTTATCTTACTTAAAGCCCAAAACGAAAATATTCAGCGGCCTTGTTTAGCCCAAGAATTGTCATTTTTAGCCCAAAATGTAGAGATTATAACGATAAGGCTACACTGTTTTTTTTGGGCCACAAGCAATCGGTTTGTGGTCTGTGTGTCACCTGGGAACCATATGTCCTTAAAAACGGTCCGTATGTCACCCGTTTTTTGTGGATTCACAAAAGAAAAAAAAAAGGGGGGGAGGTTGCCAAAATATGTCACTAGCTCGTCTCTACCTCTTGAAGGGTCACATGATTGTGTAACTTGGCAACTGACTGATACGGATGGCACACGGACGGTCTTTTACATTTTTGTACGTTTCTGCGGGAAGGTCTGACCCACAAATAAGGGCTCATATTATACTTGTGCCTTCGAGTTTTCTACGGCCTCCTAAAAAATTTGCAGCACAACACATTTATGTACAGGGGTCCATCGGCTCTCTGTCTTGACTTTGGATGGGATGAGGTGGTCAGCGCGGCTCCTACGTGCTCATTTGTAAGTTGTTTTTTATTTTAAATCAAATGTGGGCTGTTCTGGAAAATTAACAGATCCACCGAGAAAAATTAAAACCCCACATGTGAATACTAGTACAGGCTGCTGCAGACTTAAAGAAAATCTACCATTTGATTCTATGCATTATGAGCAAAAAAAAAAACCTTGAGAGTGCTGTGGCTACACTGACGCAGACACATATCTTGTTTAATCCCTTATTTGAGTGTTTTTGCTGAAAAAACTATTTTAAAATTATGATAATGAGGCTTTCTCACATTACGCTTTTCCTCTCACATTAGTTATGCACTGCTCGAAAGAATGATGTAATCTCTGTGTTGTGCCTGACAGGCAGAAGTAATCAACCGCTGCACCATCCCCCAGCTGCTGTGTAGGAGTCATCCAGCTCAGGTTGATTAGTCCTTTCTGGACTGCTCGGTGCAGGCTGAAGCAACCCAGCTTTTCCAAGGTCCTAAATGTTATAATTGTTTTTTCAGCAAAACCACTTAGTTTAGGGATTAAACAAGATATGTGCCTGCATCAGTGTAGCTACAGCATTCTCAAGGTATTTGTGGTTCATCATGCATGAAATCAAATGGTAGATTTCTTTTAAGGACACCCGACTTGCTGACCTCTGGTGAAGGTCTCTGGATAATTTTCTTCCAGGCTGCAATGATCAGCTGTCAGTTGTCTGTAATGAAGATAATAGATATAGATAATCCATAAAACAAAATTTTGTCTGGAGTTACAATTATAAAATATACCTGTTCCATCTTGCATACAAATTCAACTTAAGAACAAATCTAAAGGTTCTATCCTGTATGTAACCCGGGGACTACCTGTAACGATAGATTTTTTTGGGGATTACTGATTATGATCCAGCTCTTATAGACACCTCTATCAATCTGTCATAGTGTTTGTGCCTTGGGTTGGACCCCCACCTATCTGTAACGGATGTCCTAGTGACGCACTGATACTCCATATAACTAGCCCTGGGTCATGCTGTGTTTTGATGGTAGGGATTTTTGACATAGTAGGACAATCCAACAGAACCCAAGATGAGGCTATCACGATCTTCTGTGGACAGAGTCATGCTGCTCTTGGTTAATATTCATTGTATTATTAGACTTTAGATTATTTTTGACCCGATTGCTCATAAGTAAATATTTCAAGGTCTACTGATATGTGGTAATCAGTCGGAGGTTGACGAATCTTCTGGACATCATCCTTATCTCCCAGGATCTCCACCGGAGTCAGATTCAGATTTTTTTTCCCTTTGGTGACAGCATTTTGGAAATGACTCAAGTTATTGATTCTTATTGTGGATTAAATATTTGAGGTTGTTCGTTTTTATCACATGGACCAGAGGTCATTCTCCTTCTTACTACACACACTATATAAAGGTTTACTGATGACCTTCACTTGGCTCCCTGAGAGTGTTGCGAGTCATGTTTTAACTCAAGGTTGGCAACGTTAAGACTTTTTAAATTTACAACAAGTTGGGGGAATTTTATTTCTTGTCTAAACTGTATATTTTAGGCCTTTTCTGAATAGGCATTGGGGCTCATTTACTAAGGGTCCGAATGCCGCACTTTCATCGGGTTTCCTGAATATTTCCGTTTTGCGCCCAATTGCCCTGGGGTTTTGGCACACGCGATCGGATTTTGGCACATCGTTGCCGGCTTGCAGGCGACAGAAATAGGGGGGCGTGGTCGTCGGACAACCCGACGGATTCGGACAAACCGCGAAATTTAAAAAAGGATTTGTGTCGCAAGATCAAGCACTCAAATGCACCGGGAAGAAGAAGGTGCGGACCTCGGCGCAGCAGCGACACATGCAGGAAATTGGACGCACGATGTTAGTGAATTGCGCCGGACACGAATCCTCGTCGAAAAACGCACTGCGGGATCACAAAGGGACCGGGTAAGTAAATCTGCCCCATTATCTTCCTGGTTAAATGGTCGCCTATACTTTGGAGTAGTTTCCTGCTTTTCCATATACGAAAATTGTCCCATTCCAGGCCAGATTGATTTGTCTCCCCTTTTCTGGCCACTTTTCTCCTCTGAAGCCAAAGCTGCATGATACTTGTTCACTAATGATAACTTTGAGGCTACATTCACACGGCCTTATGGGGGACGTATATACGGCCGATATATGTCCCCCTCCCCCCCCTAGACGGCAATGGGCGCACGGTGCCATACGGGAGCGGCACACGTGCGGGACCGTACTGCTCCGTACCCCGTGAAAAGATAGGACATGTCCTATCTTTACTTGGCATATGGCGCCGTGCTCCATATATCCCTATGGAGAGGGGCGGGGGTGAGCAGCACTCACTTCCTCCTCCTCTCCCCGGCGCCGCCTCCTACGGTACGGCGGGCAACTGTTGTGTGAATGCAGCCTTAGACTCAACATGTGGAATAAATCATTAGATGATTGCCATGATTGATGAGTGAACCACCAAGACACATTCAGCTTCTGCCTCTTCATGCTGTCTAAATTGTATAGTGTGGCAGAATAGTCCTACTCGTTTCATAATCTTCATTTGAAGCCATTCATAGTCAACATCCTTGTGGACATTCATAGTCAACATCCTTGTGGACATGTAGCTGGTGTCTTACTTCAGAGACTTTGGCCAATTGGCACAATTAAAGGCCACACTATAAAAAAAAACTTGGATCTACAATGGCCTCTTATTGAGATGATCAATGCCCATAGAACCTGACAGGTAAGACATCAATTAGACTTTGAAGGCCTAAAGTCGCGATCGTTCTTCAATGGTTGGTTAGCTTGGTCTTACTTCTGAGACTATGACCAATTGACACAATGAATGATGATACTAGATCTGAAACTGTAGCCTATAAAACCTTTATCCCCAATGACCCCTTGTTCTAATGATCAATGCTCATAGAACATGACAGGTAAAACTTTAAATAAACTTATGAAGGCCTAAAGTCACAATCGTCCTTCAATGGTTGGTTAGCTTGGTCTTACTTCGGAGACTTTGGCAAAGCGGCACAATGAATGACCACAGTATTCCTGCAATTGTAACCTTTAACCTCGGTAGCCTAAAAACTTGGATCCACTATAAGTTTTCGAATTTTTGGAAGCTTCCTAGTAAGAATGTGAACAAGCCAACAAACCCTAGGACCTTTGTGATGCTCAATGGTCTTTCGACGACTCCACCATACATCCACTATTATTCCCTTTTAATTGTGCCGATTGGTTGAGCTCATGGTGGTCATAACCCATTAAATCAACCCTGTTTGGCCTATTTTGAAGATGTTAAAAAAAAAAAAAAAATTCTTACATACTCCATTAATAAACTACATTATATAACCTTGGAGAACCGTGCGCAATGTTTTTAATCCCGTCACCTTGAATTCCAAATTTCTTCATAGTTGGTCCCCTGTAGTTGTGGTCATTCAACATGTAGTATTATCCGCTGATGGAATTTTTTTTTTTTCTCTCTTGTGTTATATATTCAATTTTTGTTTTGGTTTTCATGCCTCATATATACAAACAGTATAATTTAAAAATGTAATCTCAGGATAACACATTCTGAAAATGAAGCCACCACACTGGTAAATGAGGTACTAAGTGTATGCGTGTAATGATCGTTTTCATTACCGTGCTAGCAATAAGGCATATGTGCAATCTCTGCTATTTGCATATGAGTAATCATGTTTAATTTCAGTGTTTTTGTTTTGATTGCAGGTGGGAAATTATGGTCCTACTTAAGTAAGTTTTTAAGCAGGAGCACAGAAGGAAGCTTCGACGTCCCACTGGCTAAAAGTTCTCAATCCAAGGAAGAGCTTCTGAAAAACCTAGCTCCTTGTCCAAGAAATAGCGTGGAGTCTAGGGCAAGCAGTAGCGGAAATAGGCTTTCGGTACAACCTCTACATAGTAGCCTTACCCTAAGTTCTCAGGATGATAGCAGCACCCAAGATGAAGAAGGAAGGGAAAGTCCATTGAAGTGGGCCGATTCAGCCTCCAGCTCCGAGGAAGAATGTACCACAAGCTATTTAACACTGTGCAAAGAATACGGACAGGAGCAAATTGAACCGGGAACTTGTGATGCCCATTTGCTTAAACTAGGGGATGGGGACAGTACCAAAGATTTAGATCTAATGCACAAACCTCTTCCGGCCAACAAACTTGGGTCTGAGCTCAACTTTGATGAGTTTAAATTGTTAAACGAATACGGTGAGCAGGAGATGGGTGGACACTCAGGGATGTCTGAAGCTTTGAACAAATCCAGGAATAGCCCGATGGAATTTTTTAGGATAGACAGCAAGGAAAGTGCTAGTGACTTGCTTGGGACGGAATTTGTCGATAAGGGATATAGCCTAAAATCTGAGAATTTCAAACCGTTTTCTCCTTTCCAAGATGATGAGATTGACCCTGAAACTCAAAGCCTAGACGTCGATAAGCCAAGTGTAAGCACTCATGACACTATAAGCCGTGGGTCTAATGACTCCGTCCCTGTTATTTCCTTCAAAGAGGCGGCTCTTGATGACGTGAGCAGTCTCGATGAAGGAAGACCGGATCTGCTGGTAAACTTGCCTGGTGCTCAATCGGTAGAAACTGAACAAAGCTCAAAGAATGTTTACATAGAAAGCGATGTAATGGACTCTATGTTGCTGGAAACTCCTGACGTCTTGCAAATAAAAAGTAGTATAGATAAAATGGTTGAACATCAGGAAAAACTTCTTGTTGTAGGAGAACATTCAACTGAACACCCATTGCCCAGCATAACACTATGCCCCGTTACTGCGGACAACGTTGACGTATTGTCTACCGGTGGTTCGGATTTACTCCGTATCCTAAAACCCTTGGACCCACTATTGATTAACTCCTCTTCTTCCTCCATATCTCCCAACTCCTCTGTTCTTGAATCTTCTCAAGCCAACGATGACCCATGTAACGCTCAACTTTCGAAAGAGTTGCCCACCGACCTAATGCAACTTCAGATTCGAATCGAGGACACAGATGAAACTTGTTTGGGGCGGAGAGATCTCCGGGAAGACAGTGAGATACATAAAATATTTCAAGAGCTGGATTCGAAATTATCAGAAGCCTCACATTTCTTCATCCCCGAGACGTGCATTCGGAGATGGGCTGCCGAAATGGTGGTGGCTCTTGACGCTCTCCACCGAGAAGGAATTGTGTGTCGGGATTTGAACCCAAACAACATCTTATTGAATGATAGAGGTCAGGAACTTTTGCAAATGCATTTCTTTTTATTCCGATGTTGCTTCCAATTAACTGAGTAGGCGTTTTATCTTGTAATTAGTATCTTCATTTCCTGTCTCCAGCTTCATTATCAGTGCTGCAAATTCACCCACTGTAATAGCTTCTAGTACTTAATGATGCCATTATTCTTAATGATACTGTTTTTAGCTAGAAAGGAGAGTAATTACAGTTCACTTGTACAGAAAATGGATGGGAAACATGTTTTGATTTCTCCTGTCATTTTGTTTTTAGGACACATTCAGCTAACATATTTTAGCAGGTGGACGGAGGTTGAAGATTCGTGTGACAGCGATGCGGTGGAAAGAATGTACTGTGCCCCAGGTTAGATCAATCACCTCCAAACGTTTCCCTTGAAAAGTAGATTAGCAGCTTTCATTTCCTCCGCCCGCGGCACGTGTAACCGACTTTTATTGGACGTGCAAGTTAATGCATGGCCTGAAATTCACACTAATTCCCGTCCTGTCATGTCACCCGCGGGGAGATATGGCTAATAATTGAGGCCTTCTTGAAAGGTAAATAGTCTTTTCGGACTGCGCTTCGTGTCACTCTGCTATTAAGACGCGTGGAAGTTAACCGGACGCGCGTTCGCTGATGACGAGGAGGATGAGAAGGGGTTAAAAGGGAATGAGGGCGGTTTCAGGAATTGTTACATTTTGTTTTGGAAATGGGGGCTAAAATTTTATTTATTTTTCATTTACATTTTTTTAAAAAAGTTTAAAGATCAATTTAGTTAATTTAAATGAGTTCTGGGTGACGTATAAATTTCATGTAGTGTGGATTGTCCTCCATCGTAAGTGTCAATGTTTTTTAAAAAAAAAATCTTTGTGGATATTTAGCATTTTGTTCAAATGCAAATGAACACAAATTAGCATCTCGGCGCACAATGGGGCACGTTTATTTACCCGCACCTGTCGCAATCCCCAATCCAGACTGTCCGACAAGGATGAATTCCGGCGCGATTCACCAAGATTGTGCGCCCAAGATCCTGCATGTGTCGCTCCGGTCCACCGGCGTTCACCTTATTCTTCCCGATGTATGTGAGTGCATGTCTTGTGACACAATTTGACATGTTAAATCCCGCACGTTGTCTGAATCCGTCGGATCGTCCGATGCCCCCCCCCCCATTTGTGGTCATGTGAAAGCCGGCGCCTGCGCGCCAAAATACAATTGCGTGCGACAAAAAAAAACCCTTATATGTGCGGCACGTATCGGAAATCGTCGGATATTCCGACGATATTGCGGTCCGTGGACCCTTAGTAAATGAGCCCCAATGGGTTTGGTTGTGAAATCTGCTGCACCTTTTCTTGCCCAGTTTCACCATCTGAGATTTCCAACTTTGTTTCACGACCCCCAACCTACTTATGTAACTGGACAAGAGAAGGGCGCACCTCAACTCGTAGCCCCGTCCATTATCAACAGATCTACTAATTTGCATATTGAAGAATAAAAATGCATCCAACCCATTTTCTCATATAATATGTGCCCTGGGAGCTAGCGGTGAAGCCTAGTTTGCTGTTTTAAAGGGATTGTTCATACATCGGTCTACTTGTATTTCCATATTCGGAATGCAGGGTTGCCCATCGGACACGCTGAATACGAGGCAGATGAACAAAGATTACCCAATGGACACTCAGTTAGGATTTTCATGCTCTGGCTTTAAGGGGATGGATCATAGTTATCGATTTATTGCCTATCCACCGGATGGGATAACTTGCAGATCAGTTAGAGTCCGACTATTAGGACACTCGCCTGTTCTAGAATCGGGTCTTATGAATTGAGCAGAAACCCTTATTTCTCCTTCCATAAGTAGGGAAAAGAAATGGGAAGTGTTCTAGGATCAATGGGGATAATCTACGGTCTACGGTGCACCTCAGTGGACCCTGTGCCACTCATTGGTTTTTTTTTTAAGTTTCCATTTTTTGCTCCACCCCTTCAAAAATCCATAATGATTTTATTTGCTGTATGAGGACTTGTTTTCTGCAGGACCAACTGTACTTCCTAGTGACGGTATTATATATTCCACGCCAAATGGGGTGAAATTGACAAAATAACTAATTTGTGCCATTGTGGTGCACCTCAATAATCCCCCCCCCCCCAGCCCCCCCCCACCCACACACACACACACACTCCACCCCAATTTTAATGACCCCCTCCCTTTTATTCTTTTGGTTTATTTTGTTCACGGAGATGCCAAAGTTATAAAGCTTTTGTTATGTTTTAAAAAAATTTAAGTCTTTTGTTAAAAGAAAGAGCGAAAAAAAAGCCTTTGTGTTTCCATATTGTGACACTAATTACTTTTTTAAATTACTTCGGAGTACGGACCTGTGTAAGGAGTCATTTTTTGCGTGACATGATGACGTTTTTATTGAATTTCGAAGACTGTACGACCTTTTGATCACTTTTTAATCACATTTTTATATGTTGTGAAATGGTTAAAAAAAAGTGAAGATTTGGGCACAATTTTCCATTGCAGGTTTTCCCTGGCGGGAAGAACCCTTTTTATATTTTGATACACAGCGAAATCCAACGTATTTAGATTTTGTTAGTATATTGTTTTTTGCATTCCAGGGAACTTTCTTCTGGGTGACGTTTGTTTCTATAAAAAAAAAAAAATGCTGTTTTTAAGCCCCTTTAGGTACTTGAACCCTAGGGGGTCTGATCACTAGTACTGCCAGCATAAAGCACCCTCCATGTGTGGATGAAGATCCTCCTCAAGACCCATATAGTGAAGGTTTCTGTAAGGTTGGATAGTCGCCTACAATCATATATTGGAGAAAGGAAAAAAAATCTAAAGGAAATTTCTTTTCGGAGGTGGACTATTTTGGGGAATACCGCACTATACAGTCTGATAAACCAGGGACATTACTCCTAGTTCCAAGCAACGTGTTATTATATGTGTTATCCACGGTCTCCTTCCTTCTACTCTCAACTTTTAAAATTATGTTAATGAGCCAGAAGGTTTCTGGGGGTGGTACTAGAGCTCCTCTATGCTATAGCTTCATAGGTTGTTACACTGTCTTCCCCTCCCCTGCCTCTCATAACTTCCCCCTCCGACTGACGAGATTGCATAAGACTGAAGGAGCCTGGGAAGACGGAGGGCCTCTGATTACGACTTCCCCCAAAGCCCTTCTGGCTCATTAGCATGATTTTAAAAGTTGATTTTTAGGAAGGAAAGAGACAGTGGATAACAAATATAAAAAGATTACCACAGTCCCGGTGCCTGGATCTATGAGTAATGTCCCTGGTTGATCATGATGTCTATTGGACAGCAACAAAAACACCCATTAGCGCCACACATAGATTGTTTGTGGTATTGCACATAATCTGTACCAAAGACTAAGCTGCAGTACCACTTACAACCAGCATACAGGAGTGGCATTGTTATTATAAGAAGACCTTAAGCAGTGCTGTGAGATGAGGTCTCCTTCAGCCGGATGCCTTTATGATTGTGTTCTGTAGATTGATACGCCCTCCATGCCGGAGGACTGACAAGGGGCCAGATGGCAGGGTGCCACGGGGCTCGTCCTTACAGATGACACCCACCAGTCTCTACTAGTGGCTTCCCATCTGTCTACATGTTCTGTACCGTCATATCGTAGAATTTCTCCATCGTTATCCGGATCTCTCCCCATTCATGTCAATGCACCAGATTTAGGACGGTGACTTCCTTTTTTTCCCCCCCCCCCCCCCCCCCATAGTTACTATGTTCTTTGTTTCCCGAAGGACCGTGATAAGTATAATATCCCAAAATAAGAACTTGAGTCGTCCAAATAATAGAAACCCAAGAAAATCTGGTTTACCTCCTCTGTTATTCCTCCAGCAAATTTTTGATTAAAGTGACATCTGGGGGGTGAGCAGTTAGGGGTACGGCCCTGTGCACCATGACTCTCTCTCCGATGGGTGCAGATGTGTGTACAGGCAGAAACACTGAGCGAGAGATTGCAGCTCTGAAGGGGGCGGAACGGTTAATGCAGCTCTGGAGATGATTTATAATATGTGTAGAACCTGGTCTGGTGGACAGAGGTCTCCGAAGTTTATTGACAAATTCAGCTCAGCTACATCTGGAATCCGAAAATTAAGAGGGAACAGGCTGCATCCGTATAGAGAGCAGTGGTATAGCTAGATGTTCTTGTATTGAGAGTTCTTTTTGCCATATCTATCTCATATCTATCTATCTCATATCTATCTATCTATCTCATATCTATCTATCTCATATCTATCTATCTCATATCTATCTATCTATCTCATATCTATCTATCTCATATCTATCTATCTAGTCTATCTATCTATCTCATCTCTACTTCATCTCATACTATCTTATTACTATCATCTATCTCATTCTATCATCTTATATCTAGTCTACATCATCTATCTATCTCTATCTATCTATCTCATATCTATCTATCGATCTCATTATACTATCTATCTCATACTATATTCATATCTATCTATCTCTATTATCTATCCTCATATCATCTATCTATATCTATCTCATTAGTATCTATCTATCTCATTCTAGCTACTCAATATCTATCTAGTCTCTCTACTAATTAATACTATCTATCTTCTCATCCTACTTCTATCTAAATCTATTCTATCTTCTTCATCATCTCATACTATCTTCTATATCTATATTCTATTCTAGCTAGTATATCTATCTATCCAACTCTGCTATCTATCTATCTATGCCATATCATCTTCCTAATATTTATCTTTAATCTCTCACTATCTATCTAATCTATTATCATATCATCTATCTCATATCTATCTATCTCATATCTATCCATCTCTCATATCTAGATCATCCATAATCTATCTATCTCATACTATCACCTCTCATATCTATCTATCTCATATCTCTATCTATCTCATATCTATCTCCATGCTATCTACCTCATACTATCTTCTCTATCTTCTAGTCTCATACTATCTCTCTATCTATCTATCCATATCTATCTATCTCATTCTTCTTCCATACTATATCTCATACTATCTATCACTATCTATCTATTCTACCTATGCTACTTCCTATCTATCTCATCTCATATCTTCTATACTCAATTATCTATCTATATCTACATCTATTCAATCTCATATCTCATCTTTCTCATTATCTATCTATCTATTCTATATCTACGTATGTCTTCTATTCTTAATCTATCTATTGCATTATCTATCTATCTATCTCATATCTATCTATCTATCTATCTCATATCTAGCTTCTCATATCTAATCTATCTCATATCTATCTATCTCCATGATCATCTATATCATATCTATCTAATCTACTATCTATCTCATCTATATCGTCTATCTATCTATCTATACTTTCATGCTATCATCTATCTATCTATCTATCTCATATCTTATCTCATTCTATCTATCTCATTATCTATCTATCCAGTATCTATCTATCTCATTCTCTATCTAGCCCATCTTCCAATCTATCTAGTCTATCTAATCCATCATTCCATCTATCTATCTATATCTCTATCTCTCTCATATCTATTATATCTATCTATACTAGCCCCTAATCCTATCATCTATCTCATATCTATCTATCTCATATCTTATCTATCTCATATCTATCTTTCTCAGTATCTATCTATCGTCATATCTATCTATCTATCTACTAGCATCTCCTATCTATCTCTATCTATCTTCTATTCTCTCTCTATCTATCTCGCTATCACTATCTCATATCTATCTATCGTCATATCTATCTATCTCATATCTATCCGATCTCATACTATCTCATCTATCTATCTATTATCTTATCTCATTATCATCAGTACTATCTATCTACTCTACATCTACTTCTATCATATCTATCTATCTATCTCATTCTATCTATTCGTCATACTATCTATCTAGTCATACTCTAGCTATCTATCTATCTATCATCTATCATGCTATCGTCATATCTTATCTCCTATCTATCTATCTATTGGATTACATCTACTAGCTCATGTTCTATTCTCATCTATATCTAGATCTATCTATCTATCTTCATATCTATCTATCTCATATCTACTATCTACTCATATCTATCTCATCTATCTCTATCTATCTATCATCTCTATCTATCTATCTTCATCCATATCTATCTCAATCTATCTCCCATATATGCCTAAAATCATTTCTTCTCATCAACTGCCCATCCTATTTTCATTATGTTCACTCTACTCCCTGATGTATCTGCCTCATATCGTTGGTTCTATTGATTCGTTTGTGGCCCCTATCTATCTAGTATATCATATGAAGTCGCCTACATCGATCCTAGATCTGTTATACGACATCTTTATTAGCTACATGTATGGACGTGCGATTGGACTAGATGAGCTCCTCTCTCTTCCCGGTGCTGCCCAGCAGGTGGCGCTCCGTCACCAACTTTTCTCCCCTTCCAGTTTTTTCATTGTCTAAGAAAGTTGTGGGGTTTTTTTTTCCATCATCATCATCCGTTGCGGTTGTCACCAGAAGTTTGTATTCCCCTGCCGTTCCCCCATCATCTGAAGTTCCCTGTGTTATTCCTCACCACGGTGCTCATCCGCGCCCGTACTGCCTCTTCCACATCCCAGACCCTCTTAAAGTCCCCTGCCTGAGACTCCCTTTGATGAATATCCAACCCAAATCATCCTGCCCGGCCGCCATAACTTCACGTTTTATCGAGTTTTTTTAGGTTTTTTTTTTTAATGTTTGCTCCTGAAAACCCTCCCGGGACTTGGAGAACTTATAAATCATTCACTGTCCATAAAATCGGTGACACGAACTCGAAACGCGGCGCTTTGTGTAGGTGCCAAAAATTTGCGCCTTACACATGAAAAAGTCACACAAACAAAAGCTCCGCGATGTGACATGGCCGCGCCGGTGACGGGTAAATAAACAGATGAGAGATTATTCGTGTTTTTTCATGTTTTTCCGTGGGGGGGTTGTGGGAGGAGGGGATGCGCTCTGCTAAAAAAAAAATTTTTACAGTAATTCGGATTGAAATGATTCACCTCTTTTCTAAACAATCCTTTGCTGCTAACTCTCGCCCCCGCCCCACCCCACGCACCCGCTCCCCCCTGACCATCTTACTCTACATTTGTTCCTTCTCTCCAAAACATCATCCATAGTTCCATCGGTCGTTATTGGCAGGATATCGCTGTATCTGCAGGTCACATGCTCGCGACGCTTGGCGTCGGGTCCGAAAAAAAAAAAAAAAATCCAAAAGCCATCACTTTCAAAAGTTGAGAAAGTTCCATAGGAGGGAGGGAGGGTCAGGATCTGACCCGATCTATTAATAAATGACCCCCTTTGCCACAAACGCAGAAGGTGATCTTCCGCGTTAGAATGGAGGGATTTACAGTCGATCAGTTTCTTAAAGGGAACCGCGTCACCACGATATTACAGCCCTTTAAACTACGAGCCCCCGTCATGTAGAGGATGAAATGTCCTTTCTGAAATTCCCTCTCTTGTAAAATCTCCCCCATTTAACCTGTCAATCAAAATCTCAGTGAAAATGAGCAGAGAACAGTCATATTTTGCTGAGATATCATTTAGGAGGCTGCAAGTGGGAGGGTGTCTAACAGGGACCCTATACTCAGTTCTGGAAACACTTAGAAAGTGCTAACTGGTCATATTAAAGATAAGACCATCTTTAAGGGTTTCAGCGTTCTGTCACACAGATCCAAAGATACAGACTGGAGTAATTGGATTTTTAGTAGCCACACTCTTTTTTACTTTCTACAGCTCCTGTTCTGTAATCAAAGAACAACAAGCCTAAAATGAGATTCATAATCTTTTTCATATGACACTAGCAGCATGTTTTCTCTAGGTGCTATAGACTGAAGATAGGGACCAACATCTGAAATGACTTCTTCCCCTTGCAGCCTCTAAACTTGACTCGTTGGTATAAATATGACTCTTCCTCTCTGCTCCTTGTTACGCGACTTTGACCTTTGGTATAGGTGAGGTTTCTGAGAAAGAAGATTCTAGAACGGGCCATTTCATTTCTCACCTAAGGCGCTGTTTAGGGGTCAATTTTTGTATAGGTAGTTTTAATTTTAGTATAATTGTCGAATTGTGAATTTTTCATGGTTATTTTTTACGTATTTGGTCCGCAGAATCCTTTAATTATTTCTAATCTTCATGCCTTTTATCTTTAAGATTGGAAGTATAGCGGAGGAGAACGGAGGCCTGTATTGGTGAGCCTTGGTGGCCCTTCTCTTCGAACTTTCACCAGACGGTTAAGTCTGTGTATTAGGGGCTTTTTTACACAATAGGGTTTGTGTACGCAGACCGACCCCTTGGTTTACATACAAGATCGGTTCTGTAGGTTTGTTCTTCAGTTGAATATTGTGGCAGTCGGACGGTAATTTTTTATATTTGTAAGCCCCACCCCCAATTTTTTTTTATTTTTGCTTGATAGCAGGGGGAACCTGGGCAGATTGTAACATAGTGCCCTATCTGCAGGCAGCATTTTATAGAGGCAGGAGTACTGAGCAGATTGTACATAGTGTCCTATCTCAGGCAGCATGTGTCTAAGCAGGAGAGCTGAGCAGATTGTACATAGTGTCCATATCTGCAGCAGCATGTTATAGAGGCATGAAAGAAGCTGAGCATCATTGTACATAGTGTCCTATCTGCATGCACATGTTATATAGTCATGAGTAGCTGAGGCAGATTGTTCCATAGTGTCCTATCCTGCAGGCAGCATGTTATACGCAGGAGAAGCTGATAGCAGTCATATATAATGTCCTCTTTTCAGGCAGCATGTTTATGAGCAGGAGAGCTGGCAGATTGTGAATAGTGTCCATCGCAGGCAGATGTTATAGAGCAGGATGAGTCTAGCAACATTGTACATATTGGTCCTATCTGCAGGCAGCATTTTATCGAGCAGAGGAGCTGATCATATACACCCTTTCCCAGCTATACCATGTTCCCCATAGAATGACATGGCGGATCCCCCTTGAGCTTGTCATTACACGTCCTTATAAGGTGGTGCAGTGCATCCGCCTCCTGCCGGGGTCTTGTGATGACTCCTCGTCAGCACATTAAGTAATATTGCTTGTGAAGCATTGTATAGTCATGCATAGGATTGTCTGTATTTTACCTTTGTAAATTTTAGCTGGAGCAGGCAGCTTGCCCTGTATTCTGGGTATCACTAATATATAGGGAACGGAAGATGAAAGTTAATGTATCAGATTTATGATACTTACCTCCTCCGGATTTCATTCGTGTCGTGTCCTGGACGGACTAACATGTAATCCGCGCCGGGCATCACCCACACATACATGGGAGCAATATGTTGCATCACTGCTGGACGTAACAGTATCATAGGAATCTGAGAACTTACCCGGCAGAATTTTTTGTGTTTATCTAATTCAGATGTAATAAAATTAGTAGAGACACACCTAATAATCCTGCACTGCAGATCTCCAAAACACTATAGACGCGGAATAGCGATTACCGACATATGTTTTCTTAGAAAAAATGTGGATAGGTAGATCTAACTATCTCATATCTATCTATCTATCTATCTATCTCATATGTATCTATCTATCTATCTATCTATATATCTCATATGTATCTATCTATCTATCTATCTATCTATCTATCTATCTATCTATCTCATATGTATCTATCTATCTATCTATCTATATATCTCATATGTATCTATCTATCTATCTATCTATCTATCTCATATCTATCTATCTATCTATCTTCCTACCTATCTATCTATCTATCTATCTATCTATCTATCTATCTTCTATCTCCTATCTATCTATCCATCTATCTACAAGACTTTATTTGTGTATAGACGGAGAGATGCCGGATAGATTACGGGTATCATATAGAGAGAGATTCCGGGCGGATAGAAATGACTTGGACTGATACATATTAATGGATATAAGACATCACATGCAGAGTAATAAGGTGAACGCAAAGGTAGATTGATAGCAAATGAATATAGATACAAACTATATACTGTACTGTATGGATAGATAATTGTCAGCATGAGATACCTGAATCAAACTATTGATGGATAGATACATTTTAGACAGACAGATAGAGAGATGGAGAGAGATAGAGATAGACAGATGCTTTAGATATGAGAGATAATTCTTCTATATACATCTTTGTAAATATTTTTGTTTGTCCCCCGCAGGCTCTGGCAGACGAGGGGGCGACATGCAGGTGTTGGTGTGGTGTGCATGCGCTGTGGATGTGTAGGAAATAATAGAAGTGAATGGGCTGAACATTGTGAGTTCTGCAGGGAAGTAGCGGAGCTGAGTTTGTTATGTTACATGATACAATGATTGATTATTTTTATTTTAATAGATTAGGGTGCACTGCTCTAAATCGGGGGTAAGGATAAAGGATAGGACTAAGCACTGCCAGGTTTTACACTCATACACCATTTGTTCCAAAGTTAGTAGCAGCAGGACTGTGAAAAGATGGATTTTTATTCAAGGATTGTAGCTTCTGGGGGCATATCCTTACACTGCTCCATAGCCCCTGCCCTCTGTACACAAACCAGTGTGAGGAGACGCCTCCAGTCCAGCTACAATACTGAAATTTAAATTGATATTTCACAGTCCTGCTGCTACTAAAACACGCAAATGTAATATTACATAGCTCTCCGGGGCAATACCTTACACTGGCTACAAAGAGTATAGCAGTGTAAGGGCACATCCACATTGCATTAGGAGAAGTTACAATCATGGTATAAAAATCCACATTTCACAGTCTTGCTGCTACTAGCAACACACACAAACACAGTTATGATTACACATCTCTCCAGGGACGGGACCCAACACTGGCTCATGAGAGCACAGCAGTGTGAGGGACCATTCCCAGTGCACTGAGAGAAGCTGCAACCCTTGAATAGAAGTCAATATTTCACAGTCCTGCTGCTCTTAACATTATACACAATTGTATGATTATATATATTTCCAGGGGCAATATCTAACACTGGGAAGAGTACAAAAGTGTGAGGACGCACCCCCAGTGCGCTAGTAGAAGCTACAATCCTGTATCTATCTCATATGTATCTATCTATCTCATATGTATCTATCTATCTCATATGTATCTATCTATCTATCTCATATGTATCTATCTATCTATCTATCTATCTATCTATCTATCTATCTATCTATCTATCTCATATGTATGTATCTATCTATCTATCTATCTATCTCATATGTATCTATCTATCTATCTCATATGTATCTATCTATCTATCTATCTATCTCATATGTATGTATCTATCTATCTATCTATCTATCTCATATGTATCTATCTATCTTCTATCTATCATCTATCTCCTATCTATCTACAAGACTTTATTTGTGTATAGACGGAGAGATGCCGGATCTATCATATAGAGAGAGATTCCGGGCTGATAGAAATGACTTGGACTGATACATATTAATTGGATATGAAATACATTTTGATTGAATGGATATAAGACATCACATGCAGAGTAATAAGGTGAACGCAAAGGTAGATTGATAGCAAATGTATATAGATACAAACTATATACTGTACTGTATGGATAGATAATTGTCAGCATGAGATACCTGAATCAAACCATTGATGGATAGATACATTTTAGACAGACCGATAGATAGATAGAGAGATAGAGATAGACAGATCCTTTAGGTATGAGAGATAATTATTCTATACATCTTTGTAAATATTTTTGTTTGTCCCCCGCAGGCTCTGGCAGATTGCCACCCGGCAGGGATCAGCACCCACACGTCCATCCACATGCCGGAATATGTGTCCAAAGAGGCGCGGTCCCTTGTACAGCAGGTAATGGTTCTATCTATGATGACACAGTTCCATCATGGTAAGGGGGTCCTACTCTAGATCCCGATCCTGACCATAAAGTGATACCATTTTTTGCAGCATTCTCTGTCCGTAGAAGTTTTCCGCAGTCTTGTATTACTCAGTCACATTTGGAGGAGCGATCCGATCCTTCCTCGCCGGCAGCGGCTCATTATTCCGCACAGATCGCTGTTTATTCCGGGAATCCGGCATCAAATGAACACTTGACGTCGGCGAATCAAACAATCGGGCGTCGGATGATGGTTTTTCTCCGGCTTTGCTTATTTCGGAGCAGCTGGTTTGGAGCTTCTTCCCGCCCCCAGTGAAATGCGTCGTCTCACTGATGAAATATTAACAAAAAGCCAATGTTGTCAAACGCCGGGGCCCCCGTCTGACACTGAACTTCTGAAGCCGCCATTACAGGTGCCTTTAAACCGGAGTCAGCAATTCGCTCCTGATCTTGGCTCGCACGTTCCTACATCTTGACAGCGCTGGCTCCGGGAAGAGAGGAAGAAGTGCAAAGAATTCCCTCTGCTTTCCCGCTCTGTGGTGCCTGGAGCAGGTTTTTGGCTCGGGTCGATGAGCGTCGGGTGGGGGGTGGGGGGGGGGGATTCTGATGATCTGCGCTCGTTTCCCCTATTAGAAATGGGATCATTTCAGACATCTGTGTTTTACAAATTCTCTCTGATGGCAGAGCCTTGTCTCATTTTGTCTGCCTCGCACTTGTCAAAATACATCGTCCTCTTTACACATCACATCTGAGACCCCGGCGCTGTGTTCTAAGGGAGATCCAAGGACGGCGGCTCCCCCGGGATCAGCGTGCAGGAGGTAGCACAGCGGGGCCCGACTAGAAGGGCAATTATGGAAGGGGCTCGTTTTTTTTACTTTTACAGAAATTACGCTTCGGAAGCAATGAGCGTCGTCTACGGCAGAATGCGATGTCATCCCCGATACGTGGGGAGTAAAAAAAGAGTCAAAAACACTCAAAATGATAATAAAAAGTATATATAAAGTTCATTTTCTTTAAAGGGGTTTTCCCACAAAACAAGCTAGGACCTATTCATAGCATGAGGCCTGACTTTTCGATTGGTGGGAGCCCCACAGATCACGAGAACAGGGGGTCTGAAAGGGTCCCAGGAACCTCCGTCAGACCCCTAATCACTCCCCCAGATGAATGGAGCAGACGGCCGCACATGACTGTTCTGCTCCATTCATCTCTATGGGGCTGACGGAGATGAATGGAGCAGATGGTCATGCACCGCCGTCTGCTTCATTCATCTGGGGGGAGCGACAAGATGTCCAACGGAGGTCCTGGGACCCCCCGTTCTCATGATCTGTGGGGCTCTCATCACCTATCCTGTGGATAAGGCCTAACTTGCCTCGTGTGACTTTAAGGGGGCCAGAAGTAAAAGTGCACCTGCCCTGCTTCGGTTTGTACCATCACCAGGGGCTGGCAAGGCTACTGATTGGCCAAAGTGGCTCATGTGACCATGTAGACTTCTGGCCTAGCTGGGAGTGTAGATAGGAGGAGGGAGCCAGAGCAGGTAAGTACTTTTTCCCCTGTAATGTATGTGTTTAATATATTATTATACTGTATCTATATTTATTTTATTATCTTGATTTTTTTTTTTTATAATTTATATATTTATTTTAACGGAAAGGCCACAACATAGAAGTTTTTAAACTTTTATTTTGAGTTTTATTCTGCACACCCTTAAAGGGGTTCTTCCAAAAAAAATAGCACCACACTTGACCATAGTTAGTGAGTGGTATTGCTACTCAGCTCCATTTATCTGTACACAGCTAAGCTGCAATACCAGACACTACCTATGGTCAGGGGTGGCGCTATTTTTGAAAGAAAGCAGCCATGGTTTTTAAACCTCCAAAATAAAAAAACACCTTTAAAGGAAATTTACCATCCAAATCCATCCTGATAAACCAGGGACACTTTCTCATAGATCCAGGCACCGGGACTGTGGTAATCTTCTTATATTTCTTATCTATGGCCTCCTGCCTTCTAGAATATACTTTTCTAATTATGCTAATGAGCCAGAAGGGCTCTGGGGGAGTTAACAGAGCCCCTTCCGTGCTAATAATATATTTTATTTTTTATTAAGACTTATTATATAAATTTGAGGATTAATTTTTGTAGCTTCTGCCCCTAAATAGTAACCAGCCCCGTCCTACTGTGCGCTCCATAGCTCCTTGTACTGCTGTGCGCTCCATAGCTCCTTGTACTGCTGTGCGCTCCATAGCTCCTTGTACTTCAATGTATCGTAGACCCCAGGGGTCAGACAATAAGTTGTCAGCTCTTGCCCCCTGCCCTGTGTCTGGGGCCCTTGTCTTTAATCTGGGGTCAGCACCAGTACAACGTGTCTATGGAGGATCCTTGGCCGCCACCTGTGCTGGAGAACCAGAAGTAATAAAGACGGGAAGGCAGGCTCTCGAATTAACCTCTTGACCTCCCGTGACCCTGCCACTTCATTACACCTCATAAGACCCTCACAAGTGCCCACCGGGGAGATGCAGGATTGTCGCCTGTTGTTTATCCGAGGAAGCGGCCGGTGAGAGGCTCAGGAAGTCTTTATCAGGAAAGGGAAAGGCTGGAGGAGAGGCCTGAGGGCTCCAGACCCATCGTCCTGACCTTCTCCATTTACTAAAGGGACAGAAACGTCCTGGGGGAACGTCTGCTGATACAAGAGGGAACATGTACCAGGGCTAGGATATTGTTTTATAAGACCATAGATAGATAGATAGATAGATAGGAGATAGATAGATATGAGATAGATATGAGATAGATAGATATGAGTGAGGATAGATAAGATAGATAGGATAGATATGAGCGAGATATGAGATTAGATATGAGGGATAAGAATAGATAAAAGATAGATATTGAGGAAAAAGGTTATTGAGAATAGATATGAGAAGGTATGAGATAGTAGATCGATAGATATGGTAGATAGATGATCTGATAGGAATAGATAGATATGAGACAGATAGATATGAGATAGGGAGGATAGATAGATATTGAGAGAAGATAGATATGAGAGATGATAGATAGATAGATCTGAGATAAGATAAGATGAGGAGGATAGATATGAGATAAGAATAGATAGATAGGAGCAGGATAGATAGAGAGGGCTCTTTATGAGAGAGAGGGCTATGGAGAGAGAGAGGGCTATGAGAGAGAGGGCTATGAGAGGGGGGAGAGGGCTATGAGAGAGAGGGCTATGAGAGAGAGGGCTATGAGAGAGAGGGCTATGAGAGAGAGGGCTATGAGAGAGAGGGCTATGAGAGAGAGGGCCTAACTTATGAGAGAGTGAGGGGGCTAAGAGATATGACGGAGGAAGAGAGAGGGAAGATTAGTATGAGAAGAGACGAGAGAGATATGGGAGAGAGAGAGGGGGAGAGAGGAGGAGAGAGGGGCGATATGAGAGAGAGAGGATATGAGAGAGGAGAGGATATATGAGAGAGAGATATGGAGAGAGAGAGATATGGAGAGAGAGATATGAGGAGAGAGAGAGGAGATTATGAGAGAGTAAATATACAGGTAATATATGTATACATCAGTTAAGCTCACGTAATATATGTTATACCCACTCAGTAATGCTCACAGTAATATATGTATACACTCAGTAATGCTCACAGTAATAATATATGTATACACTCCAGTAATGGCACACAAGTAAATATATGTATACACTCAGTTAGTATGCACACAAGTTAATATATTGTTACACTCAGTAATGCACACAGTAATATATTATACACTCAGTAATGCAACACAGAATATATTGTAGACCCTCTGTTAATGCAAAACAGTAATATATGTAGACACTCAGTATGCACCACACCCAGTAAATATATGTGGACACTCGTAATGACACAGTAAATTCTATGTATTACCACTTCAGCTAAATGCACACAGTAAAATATAATGTAGGGGACCACTCAAGTCATGCACCACAAAGTAATATATGTAGACACTCAGTTAATGACAAACACAGTAATAATGTAGGACACTTCCAGTAATGGCACACAGTAATATATTGTAGAACTCAGTTAAATGCACACAGTTAATATTGTATACAACTCAGTAATTGCCCCCCCCCAGTAATTAATATATGTATACACTCAGTAATGCAACACAGTACTATATGTATTACACTCAGTTAATGCAACAGTAATATTTGTATACACTCAGTAATGGCACAACAGTAAATATTTGTTTATACACTCAGTTAATGGCACACAGTTAATATTTGTTATACACTCATAAAAAAAAAAAAATGCACACAGTAAGTAATATATTGTATAACACTTCAAAGTAATGGCACACAGTAAATATATGTATACCACTCAGTAATGCACACAGTAAATATATGTATTACACTCAGTAATGGCCACAGTAATATATGTATTGAACACTTAGTAATGTGGCACACAGTAATATATTGTATACACTCAAGTAATTGCACAAGTAATATTATGTATACAATCAGTTAATGCACAAGTAAAGTAATATTATGTATAACACTCAGTAATGCACATCCAGTAAATATATGTATACACTCAGTAATGCAACACAGTAATATATTGTATACATCAGTAATGCCCCCCACCCCCAGTAGTAAGTAATATATTGTATTTAACTTCAGTAATCGCTAACAGTAATATATGTAGACACTCAGTAATGCACACAGTAATTATATGTATACACTCAGTAATGCACACAGTAATATATGTATACACTCAGTAATGCACACAGTAGATATATCCCAGTACAATATATGTATCCACTCAGTAATGCACACAGTAATATATGTATACACTCAGTAATGCACCCACAGTAATATATGTATACACTCAAGTAATGCACACAATAGATGTATACACCAGTATGCAACAGTAATATATGTAACACTAAGTACACACGTATATTATCATCGTATCAGCTAATGTCACCAGTAATGCCCAGTATATATGTATACACTCAGTATGCCAACCGTAATATATGTATAATCAGCATCACGTAGTATGCACACATATATGTATACACTCAGTATACGTATGTACCACTAGTAATGCACACATAGTAATATATATATACACACACAGTAATGCACATGGCTTAGTTACACATGAGATGGTTGGTTGTACAGTAAAGACGTTCTTGGATACTGATATAAAAGGCTGATTAGTATTAGACATAGATATATATATATTAGATGGATACATAGATATGAGATACTGTAGATGTTACATAGAGATTAGGAGGATAGATGATAAGTAGATACATAGATGCTGAGATAAGTTATGATGATGGCATGTGATCTGTATAATCGGATCTATAGATCTAATCCTTTGCCTCTGCTCGTGTGTAGCAGGTGATAGGATCCTGGGTGTAGGTTCTAGTGATCAGTCCAAACCCAAATTATTCTCTTCCCATAGTAAATTGGAAGATTCTGTGGAATGTGAACTGATGTGCGCGGGTGGGAATTTTTTTAAATGATTATTTTCTGTACTAAATCTCCCTGGTTGTGTCATTATGTGTCACTGCCTCCTCCTCCTCCTTCCCGTCTTCTTCACCCTCATCGATAATTCTCTCCATAACTTAAATGAAATTTCCCATCATGATAATCCAGGGAATCTTACTCAGGGATCCCGGCACCATCCTTGCGGTAACCTACGTATATTTATTATCCATGGCCTCCTTTCTTCTAAAATCAGCTTTTAAAATTATGCTAATGACACTGGAGGAGCAGTACCAGATCCTTTCTGTGTTGTAGCTTCACAGGCTGTTACACTGCGCAGGAGCACTTCCTGCCGCTTCTACATAACAAAGGGCAGAGAGAGAAGGGAGAGAGCTGGGGTTGGGCGAGACATTTTCAGTACAGTGTAACAGCCTGTGAAACTGTAGCAGGGAGGGGCTCTAGTGACACCCCAGAACCCTCCAGGTTTATTAGCATAATTTTAAAAGTTGATTTTAGAAGGAAGGAGACCATGATATCACATATAAGATGATCACCACAGTCACAGTGCCTGGGTCTATGAGTCAGTGTTTATCATGATGGATTGTGATGTGTTTTAATAAAGATAGTAATAATAATGACAATGTACTTTTCTCATTGTCTTCCAGCTGCTGCAGTTTAACCCTTTGGAGCGCTGGGGCGCGGGGGTCGCTGGTGCGGAGGACATCAGATCTCACCCGTTTTCTTCGGCGGCGTGGGATGGGAGCAGTTCTCTAGATGAATACGGATGTGTCGGACGATTGGAGAACTTCTCCTTTACTCTTTGCACTGCTGTGAGCGAGAACGAGACATTGGACCTGTAGCGTATAGCGGCCAACGCAACGGTTACACGGTGACCTGACATCCACGGAGACACCTGCTGGCCAGGAGCAAGACCGCAGCAGCCTGCCCCCTATAGATAGATTACAATTCCCCTAAAATTGGATGTGAAAGGTCAATGAAGTTTTTGTCGGTGTTGGTGTGGTGTGCATGCGCTGTGACGAGGGCTGGATGTGTAGGTGCAGGTGTTGGTGTGGTGTGCATGCGCTGTGACGAACGAGGGCTGTATGTGTAGGTGTAGGTGTAGGTGTTGGTGCTTGTTGGTGTGCATGGGGTTGTCCCCCCCCCTCTCTGGTGACGGATTCTTTATGCGACCACTCCCCCTACCTCTTTTTTTAGGGGGCGACAGTGCAGAGTTGTTTGGTCGTGGTGGTGTTGGTGCTGCTATGCGCTGTTGACGACTGGGGGGCGGGACATGCAGGTGTTGGTGTGGTGTGCATGCGCTGTGGATGTGTAGGAAATAATAGAAGTGAATGGGCTGAACATTGTGAGTTCTGCAGGGAAGTAGCGGAGCTGAGTTTGTTATGTTACATGATACAATGATTGATTATTTTTATTTTAATAGATTAGGGTGCACTGCTCTAAATCGGGGGTAAGGATAAAGGATAGGACTAAGCACTGCCAGGTTTTACACTCATACACCATTTGTTCCAAAGTTAGTAGCAGCAGGACTGTGAAAAGATGGATTTTTATTCAAGGATTGTAGCTTCTGGGGGCATATCCTTACACTGCTCCATAGCCCCTGCCCTCTGTACACAAACCAGTGTGAGGAGACGCCTCCAGTCCAGCTACAATACTGAAATTTAAATTGATATTTCACAGTCCTGCTGCTACTAACACATGCAAATGTAATATTACATAGCTCTCCGGGGCAATACCTTACACTGGCTACAAAGAGTATAGCAGTGTAAGGGCACATCCACAATGCATTAGGAGAAGTTACAATCATGGTATAAAAATCCACATTTCACAGTCCTGCTGCTACTAGCAACACACACAAACACAGTTATGATTACACATCTCTCCAGGGACGGGACCCAACACTGGCTCATGAGAGCACAGCAGTGTGAGGGCACATTCCCAGTGCACTGAGAGAAGCTGCAACCCTTGAATAGAAGTCAATATTTCACAGTCCTGCTGCTCCTAACATTATACCAAATTGTATGATTATATATATTTCCAGGGGCAATATCTAACACTGGGAAGAGTACAGAAGTGTGAGGACGCACCCCCAGTGCGCTAGTAGAAGCTACAATCCTGGAATATAAATCCATATTTCACAGTCCTGCTGCTCCCAACAACACACAAAGGTTATTATATATCTCTCCAGGGGCATTACCTTACACTTGATGCAAAGAGCTCAGTACACAGCTGTGCAAGGGCATATCTCCAGTGCACTAGGAGAAGTTACAATCCTGGAATACATCCCAGTCCTGCTGCTACTAACATTATAGACAATTGTATGATTATATATATTTCCAGGGGCAATATCTAACACTGGGAAGAGTACAGAAGTGTGAGGACACACCCCCAGTGCACTAGTAGAAGCTACAATCCTGGAATATAAATCCATTATTCACAGTCCTGCTGCTACTAACAACATACACTAAGGTCTGATTACACATCTCTCCAGGCTGCAGTCCACATGGTCACATCTGCTGACATGTTCCCTTTGATAGAAATTATCACCTGTTTGGATATATATTGCATAGTTTCTGAATCCTGGGGGTCCAACTTCTGAGGCGCCCACCCATCACCTGTCGCTGGACTCCCATTTTTTTTAAACAGGGGCAATGGTTCTACCTCCGGGCGCCTCAGCCTCTCCGTTCTCGAGATCGTTGGGGGTCCCCGCAGTCAGATCCCCACCGATTAGACACTTATTCTCTGTCCTTTGGTTCCAATTTCAGCAACTTTAAGACATCTGATTAGGATTAGACTGTGTTTCTCTCCCGCTGAGTCTCCCGGTTGTGCACCCCCGATGGACTTTCTTTCGCTATTGTCTGTGAGCTGGACCCGCAGCAATCGGCTGATCCTCGTGGGTGGGGTCTAGTATGCAAATGACTCCCCAGGACTTGTAGTCGATGGCCTATCCACTGTCTGACCTCCGCCGATCAGTAATGATCATTCCAACCCCCACATTAGGAAACACGTTCAGCTCTGCTACATCTGTGCGCTGTGCTTTGTTTTAATCCAAAAAAATATAAACGGTTCTAGAATAAAATACTGAATAATCTGAGATTTTTTTTGTTGTGCTTCATCCCTGCACCGGAGACCTCTGGATGACCCGCTCCGTGTCTCCTCTGTGTACGGCAGATTGTGCGGTTTCCTTTCATTCTCCCTCTGCGTCTCCCTAATCTGATGATCACATGGTTCCCACCATTAACATCCTATATCCCATACATTTGCAGGTTCCATATGTCCAGAGGTAGTGAACATTACGTTGAGGTATTGGCGCTATTTGGCGGAGGCGTCTTCGGCTTTTTTCCGGAGGTATTTGTAGAGCTGCAGGTAGGAGTTGGCTGCCAGGTGATGTATCCGATGCCACACATTGTCTCTGTCTACATATTCCAGACACATAGCGCTTGTGTACTCGTGTGCCTCGGGGTTCATTAGATATTCCTACAATCTGTGGTCGCCCTAGGAGATCCCGGAGGAGAGCCGGAGAGAGTGCGAGAAGGAGCCCCCCCTTACAGGATTCATACAAGATTAGCATTAATGATCACGCAGTATGTATTATGTATAGAATATTCTATATGCTGCTATATATATATATCTTCACACTACAGGATCCGTATATCCATATCCATTACTTCTTCTAGAAATTTGGGAATTATTCGTTAAGAAGGAAGACTAATATTTACTAAAACAAACCGCTCCGAACGCCAGTTCCCTCTCCCCAATCCGAAAAAAAGATAAATTGAATTTGTGTACTTATCACGGTATATGAAGGTGTCATCCCGGAAAGCAAACTACTATCCATTGGACAATGGACGCCACAGCAAATCCATTAGTGCCTATTTGTCTTTTTTTTTTAGCTGCCTTATCTCCAGTTCTGTAGCTCCCAGGACCACAGTCCACATTGGTACCTGAAAGATAAGATTTTTATCTTTAAAATGACACCAGCAGCATTGGTTGTAGGTACCAAAGAACAGAAGATAGGAATGTCTTAAATCATCTCTGGCAAAATATGACTCGTTTTTGCCAGACTGTGGAGGTGATCTTTCAAGTGGATAAAAAATAAAAAATCCACATACACAAGGGAATTCTAAAGAGGATAATTCATATCTGACCTGAAGGGACAGGGAATTTAACGAGATAAAATCTGGTCCCTGTAAGGGAGTTGTCTCAGGACGAATATATTAATACCATATATTTAGGGTAGATCACAGGGGGGGGGGATATTACAAATGATCAGATAGGAGCACTGCGGTCTCCTCCTAGCTGACCAAGCACAGCGCCGTACTATGGGATTTCTACTCGCCCCTTTATATGTTTGCCTAGATTTCAGTTCACCTACAGTTCTTGACTCCTTAAAGGGTTTGTCCAACAAAAATAGAAAGCCGCTTTAATGCAATAGGGGATTACGTAAAAATTCTCTAAAAAGAATTGTAGTCCGGTTATTTCTTGCTGCTGATTGGTTTCATTTGAGTAGAGATGAGCGGACCCGATGATCGGGTTCGGCCACCTGACATGGACGCATTGGCGACGGAAAAGCCAATCCGGTCATGTGACGCAACTAGCCATGGCTATGATTGGCCAGGTTCCCCTGACCATCATGTCCGTTCATCTCTAAGGACCACCCCTGAAACCCCTGATTGGCTGCGCCATACACACAGTGCATCTCAGGACAACAGCCGGACAAGAGCTGGAGCCGCTGGATCGGGCGGTGGGAGGGGTCAGGATTTTTTTTTCTTATTTATAAAACATTGATACATTGAAGCAGCATTTTACTTTGGTCGGACCACCCCTTAAAATTAATAGTATATCCTTGGCTATATAAGCAGTTACTATCTCAGTTTTCAGCAGATTTATCTTCTTGATCTAATAACCCACAAAAGGATCCGTCTCTGTAGTGCTGTAGCACCTGGGCCCCCAGGCAGGGTCCTTCTGGTCCCGTCCACCCCTTGCACTCCGTCTTCACGTCGTGTAGGGCGTCCGTACAGAGAGCAATGATCACTAGTTACCTCCAGTCCTAGGTCCCCTCGGCACATTACATGGGAAATTAAAGTGCGTTGGATCAAAGGGAAACCTGATCGCATATTTTCCTCTTACAAAAATTCCCCCTGGCTCTTCTTTCCTCCTTTCACGGGACGAGCGCAGGACTGCAATAACACTGCGCTGTGTAACAGGTCACCGAGCCCTGTCCTACATGACATCATCATCATCTGTCTCATAACAGGATGTCCCACAGGTAAGCCACAGGAACAGCCGCCTGAATGGGACCTCTAGGAAATATCTGTTTGCCCCCCTGACCCCCCGTCCTAATAAAACTTCCTTCCACCTTTTCTCTGACTGTCACTCTTAAGCTTTTTTGCCTGTCAGGTGGGGGTCCTGAATTCCCACATCTCCAGATCAGACAAAAGAAGCTGAATGGAAGGGGGAGGGGGGGTGACATAATGATTTAGAAATTCCAATCTGGAACCCAGCTTCCGTATCCTTCTGCAATAGACCTTAATTTATAGTTAGAGTGTATGTCCTTCCAAAAGTTCTTCCCCCCCCCCCCTTAATATATTCAGATTACTATCCTAATTTATGCATTTATTTATCTTTCCTATAGTAAGACCAATGTCTCTTTTATAAAGAGCTGTAATACCTCTGCATTACATAAGATTTGATAAAATAAAATAAAAGTCTCCCCAGGTCACCATGATGGCACCTACCACTCCTACAAAATCAGACCTGTTACTACTGCCTCCTACACCACATATTGGGATCCACATCCGCTACCCACTACCAAGGTTACATAGTTATATCACAACTAATGTTGAGCGAACTCGTTGAAGTTTTGGGTTTGGCCAAGTTGGCCAGTTCTCGCACAAAAACGTCCACAAAACTTTGGGTGAATTCGGCTCAGTATGGTAAAGTTGGCGGCCCATGGGTTTCATATGGTCTTGTGGAAGGACAAGGTCCCCTTGCGGAAATACAGAGGTCCCGTAGGGATTCGCAACATCATAGATACTCAGAACCAGCCTTACTGTGACTACTGGAGAACGGGATGGGCCCTTGTTGCAAAATATAGGGAAAGATGCCCCTACTCTGACTATTGCGGCACTTTGTAACACTTTGTCCGCTGGGACAGGTATTTAGAAGGGGGTTTTGGCGTGATCAGATTTTGGCGCAATCGTGCCAACTTTCATGCAAATCGAGGGGCGGGCTGTCGGATGATCCGACTGATTTGGACTGAGCGCGGGATTTAACTTTCAAATTGTGTTGCATCCAATGAACTGACATGCACCAGGAAGAAATAGGGGAACTCCGGCGGACCTGAGCGGGGAAGTGACACATGCAGGATATCGGACGCACAATCTTTTTGAAACGCGGCACAGTGCATGATCATCGGACAGTGCACTTTCGAGAACTCCTCCGGACTGGGTTAGAAACTGTACCCCAATGTGTAATGTGATGTGCAAAGCCCTGTAAAAGCATGCCATGTGCCCAAATTTGATCCAAGATCGAACTTGAACCCCATTGAATTCAAGGGGGTTCGAGCTTGGGTCAAATTTGGGTACCCAAACTGAACTTTATTCTGAAGTTCAGCCAAACCTGAGCTATGGCACATTTGCTCAATACTAGTTGTGATACAGTGGGATTGGATGTGGGCCCCAATATGTGGTGTAGGAGGCAGTAGTAACAGGTCTAATTTTGTAGAAGTGGTAGAAGTCATCATGGTGACCTGGGGACACCTAACCGATATGGACAAGAACACACAATAAACGTGAGTTTGTGGACCTCTACATATTTTGTAGAAACCCTCTGACCGATCTGGGTACCAAAACTACATTAGAGTAAAATTTCAGAAAAATTTACCAAAATTTGGCAAATCGCTAATTTTCTGCAAACAATCTAGTTGCTACAGCGTAGCCCTCCAGTGGGTATTACCATAACTGGCACAGCCTGGTGACTACGGCCTCCAGCACCTGCCCCCGAATTCTCCGCTATTTGCTTCTGTCTCTTATTTACTTCCTCAATCCAAAAAGTTATCCCCGTATTTTCAGCCTTTGACTCGTCTCATTGTATGTTGCAAAACGTCGCTGTGTTTGTTCCCGCCGGATCCCAACATTTTGAAGAAAATTAAAGTAGAGTTACACTTATTGGCATGGGGGCAGTATTTTCGACAGGCGTTTTAATGATTTCATTTGCATATGTAAATACAGGCAAAATAACAGCTGTGCAAACGAAACCCCGGGCCTGGCCGCTGCCTCATAGCTGCAAAGTATTGACTAGCAGGACCGAGCCTGGATATGGGTGTGATAAATACAGTGACAGGCCGGCAGCGGGCATCTGCCGGGGTACACCAATGCTCCGTCCATGCCAGTCTATTTTAATTGCGTAGATTAGGTATTGTTGGAGAGGGATCGTAATGCGAGTGACAGTGTAACTGAACGTATGGGGAATCTGTAGAAAGTGGGAAAATATGAGAGGAGGACTTAAAGGGGTTGTATGGAGGTCGAAAAACATGGCTGCTTCTTCCAACAACAGCATGACACCGGACTATGGCTTGTGCTGGTATTGCAACTACGCTCCATTAATCTCTATACAGTTTACTGGCAGTTGCAATACTGGCACAAGCCATAGTCACATGTGGCGCTGTTTTTGGAAGAGAGCAGCCATGTATTTCAACCTCATGATAACCTATTTAAAGGTAGCCTGCCGCCGGCTTTCTCAGCCTTGAAACCACCCACAGGTTCGGACTCTAGGCACATGCACTGCGAAACCAAGGTGACCCGCGATTTAGTTATGATAGGTCTATTAGAGACACAAAATTACTGATCCATAAGGGGTAGTATCTAAGAAAAAGTAATGAGAGGTTCCCTTTAAAGGAAACCTACCACCACAGATCTACCTATTAAGGTAGATCGGGTGGTATGTGCCTCTATTGTAGCCCTCTATTTAAGGTCTAATCCTCATGTCCCCTGTATCTTTTTAAAACTTTTATTGTGTTAATATGCAAATTTTCTAAAGAGGCTACTGGGGCGTGGTGTAGCTGGAACTGAGGCTACACGGCGCAGCTACTGCACGCTCCAGTAGCCTCTTTGATCCCCCTACCCATACATCTTCAGTGCACAGCTACAAGGAGCTACGTGCACTTGTTCGCAAATCCGGAGTTCTGCGCATGCGCAAAAGATAGGCCGGCGGCTGCTGGTAATGCTCCTAGTGAAATATTTAGCTGAAGCTCTCAATTTTTGCTTGACCAACCTTTTCCCCGATGGCAAAAAAATTGGGAAAGTTGGAATCTTATGCCTGATTATTAAAGCAACTCTGCAAAGCTGGGGTCAGGGAGTAAGAGTTCTCCTTACAAAGACTTTGCCAATTAAGGCCGCCTTGCGGGAATGTGGAGACTTATAGCCATTGATGTTCTACTGTGGGATTCTTGGAAATATGCAAATAAGTTTTCCAAGATGGGACAAGGAAAACCACACCTCTTTTGTTACCTTGCTTCCTTATCATCAAGCATGACTTTCAGGAAGCCTAATGATATGATCTGTGATTAAAGCCAAAGCAGTAGATCTATTCCAGAAGGAACAAATTCCCAACTGCAGACAGCCATGTTTCCATGTGGTTGCGTCTCTTCAGTCTGTTCAGCTGAGTATCCATGTGTATGAGGTAGAAGGAGTAGATATCTGTTATGTACATACTACAGGCTGCAAAACTGTTCCTTTGTCCTTACTCATGCTTTCCAACTTATGGGACAGGGAAAGAGGACCAAAAAGTGCAAGCCTTGTCCTTGACCCACCCCCTAGCTTCAACTCCACTCCTTAGTGTCCCCAAAAAGTATATAATGTACCCTTACTATGACCCCCGTATAACATCCATCTGTGAAGAATTCGCCACTCACTTCCAATGTTTTTGGATCTTCTTGATAACAGGTCTCCTTTATTTCAGCAGACACGACGCATAATTAGATTGACGTGTTTCGACGCCGTAGCGTCTCAGTCTTGATGCCTTCAAAACACGTCGCTCTGATTGTGCACCATGTCTGCAGGAAAAAAAGGAGACCTGTTTTTAAGATCCAAAAAGTTTGGAAGTGAGGGCTGAGTTATCTTTTTTCATAAGCTTTATATCTGTGGGCTACGGACTTTAACAGCACCACATAACGGGACGAGGGATCCCCAAGTTGGGAATTTCGGGAGAGCCGGCTAATCATCGACAGGAGATTGTGGTCTTCTCTTGCTCTTGCCCCCATTTATCTCCTTATGATGCTCCTTCTTCTCTACCAAAGTTGCTCAGGTCCTGAGTACAAGAATGTCCCATATTATGGGGAACTATCCGGTCCTTACATTACTAAAGCTTGTTCTTCCTTTTCGATGTCTTTGGCAAGTGTTGACATAGGATTATCCTGGAGATCCCCTAATATTTCAGGTAGCGGCTTCTGTTCTACTTCTCTAAGGTGTGTGCTGTACAATGTACGGACTTACCCAAATGTTACAAAGAGGTCTCCGAGAGCCAAGTAGTCAGTAAACACAGCGCACAACGCCATGGTAATAAGGAATCGCCAAAACGGGAAGTGGCTCTCGGAGGATTGTTTTGAGAGTGATTTCATGTCGTGTCCCAAGGACAATATATATAGGAAGTTAAACTAGCAGCGACTTCCTCTTGTACAGGATTTATGAGGTGATAATAATTAAGTTATTACAACAAAGTGCAGAGGACGTTGTCTCTGAGGGTTCATTATGAAGGGGGAGGGGGGCATTACTTCTAGGAAGAGGACGCAATCCGTAATCACTTGAATGAATTGTTTTATTGGGTCGCAGTGGGATTTACCTGAAAGTCTATAATGTAGCAGATAACACAAGTCACGCTATGGGTTGTAAAGAAATCAAATCAAGACTATGGGGCACATTTACTTACCCGGTCCTGTCGCAATCCCTGATCCGGACGGTCTGACGAGGATGAAGTCCGGCGCGATTCACCAAGATTGGGCGCCCCATATCCTGCATGTGTCACTTCCCCACTCAGGTCCCCGGAGTTCACCTTCTTCTTCCTGGTGCATGTGAGTGCATGTCTTGTGACACAATTTGACATGTTAAATCCCGCACGTTGTTCGAATCCGTTGGATCATCTGACGACCACGCCCCCCGATTTGTGTTGTGTGAAAGCCGGTGCCGATGCGCCAAAATCCGATGGTGTGCACCAAAAACCCCTGTGAAATCGTCGGGAATCCTAATGGAAATGCGGTCCGCGGACCCTTAGTAAATGAACCCCTGTGTGTTTGGTTTTTTTTTTTATCCCTAGCGCCACCCATGTTTATAGTCTGGTATTGCGCCATTCACCACCTTCTCCAACACCTCCTTTAATAGGCACAGACCCCATCAGACCCCGGTAATTGTTGTTGTTAGTTCTAGATCCCAAGATGCTAATTCGACTCTTTACTGTCAAGTTGGTGGTTCCGCCCACCTGACACTATGGCACCTATGACACACAGTAAATTAGTTAATCTGGAACAGTATTTGTTTGCCAGAATGAAATCTATGCAAAGGTCCTAAAAAAAACTGGTACATGCCGTAAATTTCATAGTAAATCTCAGTTTTCGCCGGTATTCTGGCACAGGGTATAGTAAATTCATTGGGCCAGGGCATCTCAACTTTTCAATATAATGATCCGAGGGATGCAAAAGGGACCTGTAGTACAAGACATAATAATTACACAGTGAAATGATGATGAGGATCACCCTCCAATACCCACAAAAAGACAAAGAAGGATTAAAACTGGGCCTGAAAAATATAAAATAATGGAGTAGATGCAGCCATAACCAATGTTTTCGAATAGTTTTTGAGAACCCAAGAAAGTTGACCTGTCAAAATGGCCAGAAGAAACCAAAAAGTGGGCTCCCCATGGTCGATTTTAACATCATAGGACCTCTTCTTTTATACTTGAGATCCCATAATTGACCAAGTCCCCACATGGAAAAGAGAAATCATAGTAGATTTCCAAGCTCTTCCTTTAAGTGCAGTCCAAGAGAGAAGCCACAAATTTTAAGGCATAACAACAATGTGCCCAAATTTATCTTCCATTTCTGTTCTTTGTCAAACTACCTTCATGTTTCCCTGGACAGATTTTAAATGATGTGATAAACTATAAAATAAGAGTCATCATGAGGTATAAAAGCCTTCACGAGAGACCTTACTGAGAAGCTCTGCTTCCTGCCTTTTGGGCACTTTCTCTGGGTGAAAGCTTCCCCAAAGATGAAGATTTCATGCCTTAATATTTTCCCATGATGAAGTCCAAGTCATCCAAGTCAATGTGTCATGGATGTCCATCAGATCATGGTTTTCTTTGGAGAACGATGGGGGGGGGGGGGGGGGGATGTAGGAGAAAGCTTAGGAGAACGTTGTCCAACTACCTCCCAGACAACCTTTTAATTAGAAAGAGTAGGGACTGTATAGGAAGCCTTGACTTACTGTGATGCACCCTTAGAGAACCCTCCATGCTGCCTTTGAAATTGGATTTGTCTATAAGCCCCATTGAGGGTTAGATCTTAGAGATGAGCGAGCACTAAAATGCTCGAGTGCTCGTTACTCGAGTCTGACTTTTTCCGATGCTTGAGTTCTCGTTTCGGATAACGAACCCCATTGAAGTCAATGGGAGACTCGAGCATTTTTTAAGGGGACCAAGGCTCTGCAATTACGTGTGTCATTTTATTGAGAAATAAGGAAGTCTGTCCTGTTTCTTAGTTGTTTTTTTTTTTTATTCAATGGAATATTCGTGGAACTTTAAAAAGGAGAATGACCCGTGTTAAACATCTGCAATGTGTTCTTCACACATATTGTTCTTCACATACTATTGTGAAGAACACCGTTCTGCACTCATGTCTTGTGATAAGTTAGCAGATTTACGGAAACATCTGCAATGTGTTCTTCACTGTGTTCTTCACTGTGTTCTTCACTGTGTTCTTCACTTAAATGATCCTTAAGTGAAAGCTCGTTCTCAAGCTGGCGAAATACTCGTCCGAGCAACGAGCCGTTACGAGTACGCTAATACTCGAACGAGCATCAAGCTCGGACGAGTATGCTCGCTCATCTCTATTAGATCTCCATCAAACACAACATCCAGTTTTTGTTTCCTATTATTTTTGTATTAGATCCATATGGATTTCCCATGCACAGTAATATAAACATACCTCTAATCTGCGAAGCCCTTGGCACAATGATAAGAGCTGCTGGGTAGAGTTGGCATGAATTTAATGTGGGCGTCTAAAAAAGGAAAAGTAACATCTTTCTATCACGATGTAGATTAATCTAACAACGAAGCAAAATCCCTGTGCCGTAAGTCTCTCCTGATCATGACTAACGATGAACACCATCTTCTCAGTCCAGCCCCTTCCATGTGCTGGTCCTAACATGTCAAGGGTAAGACAAGCTCACGTGGTGCAAAGACTACATCATTGTATTTGTTGCCCCCTAAATTCCATGGCCTTAGGCATGTAACTAACTTTCCTATATGGTACAAAAATATTCAGACGTAACATTGCCCTGGTGGTGCTTCAAAGCTGTCTACCTATTCCTACAAAGACTTCGGAAGGTTAGGAATAGATACTCCTATGCTTGAACATGCCAAGATTATCAGCAAAAATTTGGGAAGTTGGCAAGAATGCAACATTGAAACAACCACTTTTATGCTAAATTCTACAGCCCTTCCACCTTTTGGTGGGATAATTTAGAAGAAAAAGTTAAGAAACAAGCAAAACAAGATACCGGACACCCTCCTATAAACATAATGGGGCTCATTTACTAAGGGTCCGAATCGCACACTTTCGTGGGTCTTCCCGACAATTTCCGATTTGCGGCGAATTGCCCCGAGATTTTGGCACACGCATTCGGATTTTGGTGCATCGGCGCCGGCTTTCACACGACAGAAATCGGGGGGCGTGGCCATCGGACAACTCGACGGATTCGGAAAAACCGCAGAATTTAAAAAAGAATTTGTGACGCAAGATCAGCACTTACATGCAGCGGGACGAAGAAGGTGAACTCCGGTGGACCTCGGCGCAGCAGCGACACCTGCTGGATATCGGGCGCACGACCTTAGTGAATCCCGGCAGACCCGAATCAGCGTCAGACAACGGGTAAGTAAATGTCTTCTTTGAGAACCTTTGGGTACCTCTGCCTCCTTTATAGCTACAACCTTGGTCAGGGGGACCTTTTGTGACTGCAACAAGGACCTGAAGCTTAAAGTTAAATATATTACTCAAATAAAATATGAGCTAAAACTAGGGAGGCGTAGAAAACTCTCCCGGGAAATGATAAGAAACGTATTATTAGAACACAGGATCTTTTTAGTTTGATGGAAGTGACTCTCATGAGCAGGTGACAAGCCACCGGTCAGAGAGGTCATTGGTTTTAAGAGCCTAAGGAAGGAAGTGACAATGATCGTGTCCAGGATAGGGACAATAAAGAACGAACATGGCAGGACTCAAGGGTTACTGAATTGTCTCAAAAACAATGGGAGGAACATGTTGATGGAGGAAATGCAAGAGAGAAAGTTTGAGGAACGTAGTAAAGGAGGAGAACACGACATAGCGAGTCAAGTTCAAACACGTTGGAGGAGATCACCAATGGTGTTCTCACTTCATAAGAGGCCAAAATTTGGCTAAATTTATCTGCTCATCATTGTATATTATATATCCTATATACTCTTCTTCCACTAGAAAGCGGACAATTTTTAATTAGACAGCTAGTTGGCTCCAATTGGGGACATTAGCGAGGCAATTTTCTTCCTTTCTGAAGAAGAGCTAATTTACATACTTTTCCTCAACATCCAGTGCCAAGACTTCATTCACAGCTGGGTCTCCTCAGCGACAAATTGTGTTCCTCAAAGCCTTGATTAGGTCAATGTGACATAAAAGGAATCTGTCAGCAAGTTTGGCCAGGCAAAGCCAGACGATGTTAAGGTGCAGCCCTGGACAGATGTGTAATCATACCTTTGTGTGTGTCTTGAGTAGCGTCAGGACCGTTAAAATCGGAATTTATGTTCCAGGACTGTAGCTTCTCCAAGTGCAATGGGGATGAGTCCTTACACTGCTGTGCTCTTTGCATTGAACTGCTCCTTAGATCCTCTTACTGTCTGTGACTGCTGTAGTATTCAACCAGAAGCTTGCTATAGTTTTTCTAGAGGGGGAGAAACAATGCAGTTCAGAGAGCCCAGAGCACAGCAGTGTTAGTAAACAGCTCACACATGGGGGCACATTTACTAAGGGTCCGAATCGTCGGGTTTTCTTCGTTTTGTAGAAGAGCTAATTTTTATACCTTTTCCCATGGGGCATTACCTGTAAGACTTCCTACTCCTCTGCTCTCCACATGGAAAAACCTTTCCAGATTCCTAATTCCAAAGTCCTGCCTAGGCCTTACTTAGTCTATCGGCGACCATTACTAATTCCGGGAAGTGTATAATCTATATTTTATTTACTATGCCAGTCAATTAAATGAGTGACAATGAGCCCATCAACAAAAGGAAAGGTCCAATTTTTTCAAGGGCAGCTAATGGTCATGAGTAGATATGAGCAGACCCAAAGTATCGTTCGTGTTCGGATGCGACTTAGACATACTGCCAGATTGGCGGCCATAGAGTATATCCGGCAAATTGATGTCTCTTGCCATGGCTGTGATTGGCCAGGGGACACCTCTAGCCAATCATAGCCATGGCTAGTTGATAGAGGCGTCAGTTTGGCGGATTGCCTCTATGGCCTCCAATCTAGCAGTATGTCTGGGTCAATCCCAAACCCAAACAGTACTTTGGGTCCGCTCATCTCTAATCACGACCATCTGCTTCCTCTGATATAATTGGACGTTTCCTATTGTCATGACCATCATCTCTAGTCGTGACTCCCAATTGGACATAAAAAGATCTAAGTCAGTGTTGCCTGTTGGAGTTGATATCTAGCACCTGGGATGTAGACCTCTTGGGATACAGGCAGAAGCAGGGGGTAACTTGAGGTACCACAAATGAGCCTTATGATCCATTATCGTTGAGGTTCAGGTTCTGCATCGGGCAGCTTCTCGAGACCTAAACCTGGATTATCTATCAGCTGATATCATATTGAGTGGAACGAAATGAACATTGCGAGAACGATGAAGACGTGAAGAAGTTTTACTATTGAGCTATGTAAGTAGTACTTGACTCCGCAATGAAGAGGTAACCGGTAGATGTAAAGTCTGAGAACAGAAACTGATCCATCCCTGGCGACAAGTGAAAAGAAATCCACGTAAAGCCAGCGCATTCCTTGTTAAAATAAAATCTTGTTTCATGTTCCGTGCAGCCGTATCTGGCAGAGCGACCGGTTCTTGGGCTGTCGGGGGCCTTAAGGCATGGCACTCTCAGAAAGGGACCACACAATCACTACAAATATTGAGACTCAATCCTCTCATGGAAGGCCATGTGTTTGGCATAGTCAGCTCGTGATAACAGCTTGCTCGATAAAGGTGACACTTTTTCCTGAAAGCTTCAGAATTAGATGAAAATTTGGAGTCGGGCAGCATCAGATTCATGGAGCGAGTGCTGTGTGCTGGAAACGATTGCCGCTCGCCATCCCAGAATCCTGAATTAGAGATGGAGGAAAGAATTAGACTTTTGCTGCAGGAAGGGGAAAAAACCATGGCGATAAATAACAGTTTGTGAAGCAGTCCGATGCGGAAAAATGGATCCAGAATTTGTAGAATCTTGTTAAATACCAGCGCTAGGCCAGAATCCTATGTTATCTGTCACGGGTGCTCCTATGACCATCTCCCAGGTCGCAGGCGCACACGTGCCCCACTCCGCTTCTCCAGGTCCCCGGCGATCCACTCACCTCCCCACGATCCAGCGATGACTCCGGCGACGACTCAAGAAATTTAAAAGGCCAGTGCGCCAATAATTGGCACTGGCCGGCCAGCCATATTGCTTAAATTTCCAGCCCCTTCCTGTGCCCCCTGCCGGATCTTTGTTCATCACACCCTTAGAGAAAGCTCCCTAGCGATCATCCTGCGTTCCTGTGTCTCCAGCGTGTTCCTGCTCCTGAGTTCCCGTGTGCCCATTCCTATCTGCCTGGACCTCCCGTTGCTGACCCCGGATTGCACTTGACGTGGCATCTCTGCCGTCTGCCCTGACCTTGTGCCTGGACCTGACCACGAGACTGTCTCCTGCTAAGGTACCTCAACCTCGAATGCCACCGCGGGCTAGTCGCACCTGTGGAAAGACCTGGTGGTACCCTGCCGCAGCAAGACCATCCTGCTTAGCAGCGGGCTCTGGTGAAGACCAGGTGCCACTTAGACTCCGGTCCCAGGTGTTGGCTAGTACCACCTCCCGCGGTGGTCCAGTGGATTCACGCATCCCAAATCCTGACATTATCTTCGCGTGGAACACATGTAGCAAGTGTCCAAATTAGGGAGACAAACCTAACCTTTTAGAGATCGAGTGCCCAAAATGAGACCCAAAAAACTAGCTTTTCCCAACATGGCAATTTAGGCAGTAACAAACTTATTGCTACCAGAATCTGACCCAGTCCTCGCCTTTTCACTCTTCGGACAGGACCAAGCAGCACAGGATGGGTCACTTTAAAGTAGCAGGGCACAACCTGGACTGCCTAAGATTGCAGGAAGTTGCCTTGTCTGGCAAACTCTGTGCCTGGGAGACAGCCTGTGTGCCCACAGAGAGGCCTCTGAGTGCCATCTCTGGCACCAGTGCCATAGGTTCGCCACCACTGCCCTAGACCGTCGCCAAAAAGAAATTTCTTAGGGGCAATTTTACCAATTTCCTTCCGCTATGTGTCTTCTCTGTATGGAGACCTCTAATATCTTCCTAGTTTGTGACTCACTTAAACCCACATATATGTTTTCTCTTGCCTTGGTCACGAGGTGGTTCCTCTAGGGCGGAGCTCTCTTCCCGCTCTCTGATTGGACATGAAAGTGTAACAGGTACACAAGGTTTTCATGACTTGCAAGTATACTTCTAGATGTAGAATACTTCTAGGTAACCAGTTATCATCCAGTCTTGGTTAATTCAAAACTCTAAATTTTTATTGGTACAATCCAGATCTTTAAGGGAAATCTACTGTCAGGAATCTACTTTCAGAAGTAGTTCCAGTGGTAGATTCCCACTTCCTGAACTATTCCCAAACCCTTTTTAGCTAATCCTTTTATGTAGCGTTTCCTAAAATAAACATAAAAAATTAACTGGAGTTACTTCTCGGGGGCGTGGAGTAGCATCTGTGAGCTCAGGTGTCGAAGGCTACTCCACGCCCCCAGTAGCCCCTGCAGATCTGCCCTTGCAGGGTACAGCTTCCTTGTTCACAGAAGAAGATGACAAGCAGGTAGGTGTATTTGTGGGGGGCGTGAAGTAGCCTTCACCACCAGAGCTCGCAGAGGCTACTCTACACCCCCAATAACCCCTGTAGTTAATTTGCATATTGATAAAATTAAGTTTATTTAAGGAGAGGCTACTTAAAAGGATTAGCTTAAAAAGATTAGTGATGGTGAACAGATTGGGAATCTACCACAGGAACTACTTCAGAAGATAGATTGCCAATGGTAAGCTTTTCTAAGTCCCGCCCCTGAGGAACATTTCAGACCATTCTGAATGTCTATTCTTGTTCAGGTTTTGTGCTCCTCCCTTTTATGGCCAAAAATAGGAGGTGATGGACTTGCCACTGACATAAGAGGGTGCACCAGACTTTGCAGTCACTCCCGTGGTGCACAGAAACCGTGATTTACGTTAAAAACTTCTAATTCCGGATTGTTGGAAATTATGGAAACATTAAGCTTCACTGAAGGCCCTTTCTTGTACTATTATAACCATGGAGCATGTCAGACGGCTTAAAAGACAAGTAATCTGGGTATTTTTGAAGCATTCATTCCTCTGCGACCCTGTAATTTGAAAACCGTAGACCATCCCTTCAATAACTGCAATACCTAGTTATAGCCCGCAGTCAGAAGAGGCGCTGTTCAAGCATATTCAGCTGAGATACCATATCAAATGCACCCACAGACCTGAGTGAATGGATCTGCGCTGCAATACCACTCTTGGCCCACAGACAAGGGTGGCGCTGTTTCTAAATAGAAGTCAATACTTCTTTCTAACCTCATACAACCCCAATAACATTACAAGTCCGCTGCGGCTGATTGACACGATCTGTGATATCTAATGAGCCGCGGGTCGCTCTGCAGCCGTTCTAACATGTATGGAAAATTTTTTCTTGCTAATGTATTTTCCTCATGTAATTAATCACACATTAGAATAATCTTTTCACAGGAAATAATAGACTCGTGTTCCCAGTGTTGTGGTAATGGATCCGCGGCTCCCGTGATCAATTAAGCCTTGGAATATCCCTTTCACGCGCTCCTCGCCTCTGCTGTACTAGGTGTAGTGGACGCGGATGTGTGTTTGGCTTGGCTTCCCAGCACCAGCACATGGGACAGTCAGGTTACGGTGGGTGATGATATCAGCGAGCCGGACCCCCTATATGTCGTCCTCTCAAATTCTTGGCACAAGATTTGGAAACTGCAGATCCCAAAAAAATCCCCAGCTCTCTTTCCTCTAATGGAAAGTTGTACTTAACCTCTGCTGGTCCGAGAGGG
Organism: Engystomops pustulosus; assembly: GCA_019512145.1. Taxonomy (NCBI): domain Eukaryota; kingdom Metazoa; phylum Chordata; class Amphibia; order Anura; family Leptodactylidae; genus Engystomops; species Engystomops pustulosus. Next base: position 219,344,868 of record CM033643.1, on the reverse strand, counting down.
ACAGGGCGGAGGCAGCCCAGGAATTTCTCGAAACAACCGCCATGACCCCAATCACATGCAGACAGATCATCAAATACTACTACGCTCCATTCATCACTACGCGCCTCTAGGCAACCAGACGTAAACTTACAGGAACGCTCCCCGCGTTGTGGCTAAAATCTGTATAAGTTATGTGTGATTATGTATTGTTTCCATGTAGGATCTCTGCTTGCTGTCATTGTCTCTTTATAACCATAGGAGCATATATCGTCCTCAGCCTTATAGTTATCAATGATGCAAGGAATCCCTTCCTCTTCATAGGACTACTGTCCTGTACCGTTATCGGTATAGGAGAGGAATCTGGCTGCAATGCAGGGACTCCTAGCATCATATATGACTATGATCCTTGCTGTCTTCCTCTTTGCCACAGTTCGGTCCTGGGAATATGGCTGATAAACCAAGCATATCCATTGTGTCCAGATTGAGCCCAAGCCTTATAGGACTACTGTTCCGAAGTGTAATCAGTAAGGGAGAGTATTCCAGCTGGGAAGCAGGGACTCCTAGCATCATATATGACTATGATCCTTGCTGTCCTCCTCTTTGCCACAGTTCGGTCCTGGGAATATGGCCATTGTGTCCAGACTGAGCCCAAGCCTTATAGTTATCAATGATGCCAGGAGTCCCTGTCTCCCGACAGGACTACTGTACCATAGTGTAATCAGTATGGGAGATTGTAAGCACAGGGATGCAGGGACTCCTAGCATCATATATGACTATGATCCTTGGTGTCATCCTCTCTGCCACAGTCCAGTCCTGGAAATATGGCCAATATACTAAATACAGCCTTTTAGTCATCTATGATGCCAGGAATCGACCACTGTCCCATAGTGTCATCAGGATGGGAGAGTATAAGCACAGGGATGCAGGGACTCCTGGCATCAGTCAGGGAAATATGACACAAATCAGACGGGGCCTTAGCCCTACAGTCCTCTATGATGCCAGGAGTCCCTGCCTCCTATCCCATACTGTAATAAGCTTGTAAGAGCATTCACCTAGCATTGTGGATGACTATGATCCTCGGTGTCCTCCTCTCTTCATACTGTTAGGCTCAGGATGGTGTCACTTTTCAGTCCTGGGACTATGGCCAATACACCAAACACAGAGTGAGCCTTATAGTCATTATGATGCAAGGAGTCCCTGTATGGGACAGTATTCCCACAGGGATGCAGGGACTCCTAGCATCATATATGACTATGATCATCATTAAGTGAAGCTCTTTGGCCCTATTACGGTGTGTAGGGTGGCCCCATTGGAAGGGACCCATCTGGTACATAAACCCCGGTGTGAGAATTACCTGTACACCAGGCCCTTGGCCATGAGTCATCGCAAAGATGAATTTAAAGGGGTTGGCCCAAACATAGGGGAGGACCCGCTTATCGGTGGAGGTCTGGGGTGGAAAATCCATGAAAACTGCCACCAAAACATATAATAATTGAACCCTTGACTGTGGACTGATGGATGACTGCATTCACACTACACTGGTGGCAACTGAGAGAAGCCGTCCATTTCAACCAATCACAAACAGTGGGGCTTATTTACTAAGGGTCACGGATCGCACTTTCGTCGGACTGTTAATGGTTTTCGGGATTTGCGCGGCTTTGACAGGTATTTAACAGGTGTCTGCACTGGGAATGTGTCGCATGCGTTCAGATTGTGGTGCAGCTGCGCTCCTTCCATGTGACAGAAATCGGGGGGCGGGCCGTCGGACGATCCGACTGATTCGGACTGAGCGCAGGATTTAAGATTCAAATTGTGTCACATCCAATGCACTTACATGCACCGGGAAGAAGAAAGTGAACTCCGGCGGACCTGAGCGGGGAAGCGACACATGCAGGATATCGATATACATATAAACACGGCAAACAATAAGTAAAGCACAATAACCAACAAAAAAGGGGGCACTAAATTATATAGTATTAAACTAGTGGTAAATAACAGTCACAAAAGTGTCCACAATAGATGAGGGTACAAATGAGCAAAAAATAGTATTACTGTGTACTGGATATAGAGCTGGGGAGAGCAGAGATGCTGCCACTAAACTTGACTCATCTCATGAGAAGAGTCATATTTGCCTGATTTTGTAGGAGACTTTTTATAGGCAAATGGTTAAGATTTCACATAAAAGAGGGAATTCTAGAAAGGACATTTCACCCCCTACCTGAGGGGGGGGTAGTTTAGTGGGGTAAAACCTGGTGACTCTGTAAAGAAAAGTCCATATTCTTAGACGAGACGAGAAGCTTCCACGGGTGTAAACGCTCCGTATCTGATGGAAATGAGCCGCCATATTCCGGTCCCTCGCGGATGATGTTTGGGTAGATCCTGTCTGTGTTACAAATGAGACGATGAAACTTGCACAAACACTATTATTATTCCCCGTAATTTATCTGTCTTACAAGTCATCCGGGGAGAGACAAGTCTCCTGCGCGCTTGGCTTTTAAAAATTTTTTTTTTTTTCCATGGGCTTTGACAGACAAGACGGATTCCTCATTATTATGGAAAATATAGGGTTGGTGGTAATTGCTATTTAAATATGAATGGGAGCAAAATTGGGCGCAGCCTGGAGTGGCCTTCCTTTGTCAATGTATAACTTTCTTCTGAATCCCCGTGTTAATTATTGCTTTTTTTTTTTTTTTTTTTTAAACCTAGCTTAATTGGCAATAAACATCTCAACTTTTTAAGCTCGTTAAAATGCAGTCACCGATGTTTGATGGAAGTTTTAGAGACACGGAATTAGCTTTCCCCCCCCCCCAACTGTATTTATAACCTGTAATGATGGCAGACAGCTTCCTTATTCCAAACTAATCGACTCGTTCGGAAGATTTGCATTTAACCGGGTGGTTTTAATGCCAAATTTTTAAAGGGGAGTGTACATGGATAGAAAAACACGTTTTTTGTTCTAGAAACAGCGCCACACCTGGGCACAGGATGTGAGTGGTACTGCAACTCAAGTGAGGCTTCGGGCAGTGCCCCCATCTTCTATAGATGGGGCTGGCACACTGCTCTATTGGCTGAAATGTAATGCAATTTCACATCAGACTGTTTAACCCCTTAAATGTCCATTTATGATGAACACAGAATCAGACCCCAATGAAGCAACACCCTCTCTCTGTCGAAACATTCTATGTAACTAAACTGTTGGTGTATGGAAGCCTATGTGGACCAAAACAGTGAAAAATGTACCACGTTTTAGTGTTTTGTAAAGACAAGTTCAAGTTCCCTAGTGGTACCTAAAAAAAAAAAAAATTTGCAACAAAATTTTTTTTAAAAAGTAAGTAACCAACTCCATTCGAGTTTCTCTATTTTTTTTTATCATTAAGTGAAAAAACTTCTTAACCTCTACAATAACAGGAACCAGGGGCGTAACTATAGCAGTAGAAGCCATAGCGGCTGCAATGGGGCCCGCAGTAACAGGGGGCCCCAGCATTCGACTTGAAAAATGGAATGGAGGATGTGCACCATTAAATAGATATTGTGCTGCACATTGTACATCATCATATGCATATAACAGGGAAATCTTCTACAGTACACAGATAAGTCTGGAACTCAGATAAGAAATGTCGGGGGAGGAGACAGCAGGACTAGGAATCTCTCATCTCCAGCTTCCGGCTTTCTACTTCCACCATGTGGTCTGCCGTTACTTGGACAGAGATTTACCCTCAGCCTCTCAGAATAAGAAGACTACCTGGTGAAGGGGGGGGGGGGGCCCCATACACAAGTTTCCTACGGGGCCCAGCCTCTACTAGTTACGCCCCTGACTGAAACCTAAAAAGGAACAGACATGGAGTCAAAATTGGTCCGAAATTCCAACATACTCCAGAAAAGTACAAGATGTCCCACAGAAAACAATCCCTCATGTGGTTATGTTAATGGAAAAAGTATAAAGGTTATGGATCTTTGAATAAAAAGAAATCATTTTGTAAATAAAATATTTTTTGTTTTTAAAATTTTTTTTAAAAAAAATATAGAAAACCAACTCTTTTTTTACAAATCCCATACAATTAGATAGAAATAAGAGATATAGGGCTTCTTGGGGACCTCAAACGTAACAATCGCCTTATGGCCAAGGATCACAGGGTGTTGTGTTCTTCACAGCTCATGAAAGTCAATGTGGTCCCACTGTTACTCCCAAGTTGAGGAAACTAACTAAAAAATCCATCAAGTATGAAATTTTTGCTATCATCACATCAGGTCACAGGAACTTGTGAGTCACAACACGGCTGCAATCACTTTTGGCTTCAGTGGACTTGAGGGGGTAAGAGTTTTTAGAGAAAACTGACCCGTCCCATGTTTTGGATGATGAATAGAAAGAGCCTTGACCTAATTACTTATCCATAAGATATGAAGTTTGGTTTGGAGTCTTGAGCTTTTTTGGAAAGCTCATTTTCAAGGGAACCACAGGAGAAGACAATGTTCATATTTTGTAAAGTCTCACCTTAATTATAATAGGTCAAACCGGACCACCAGAGACTAGAAAAGCCTCCAAACAAGTCCAGTTTGACTCATTTAAGAACACCAAAGGACAATTACTCCTGTTCTCCTGCGTAGATGCAAGATGGACCTTCAAAGTTATCTCTTCTGGTGAGTCCAAGGAACCTGAGTCAAATGCAAGACATACATATCTTAGGCTAATCAAAATTCTAGAATTGGCGTCAGAACTTTAGGGAACATCTTCTACCAAGTCAACTTTCTATTAGTTTATTTTATGATTTTCATTTAGTTTATCCAAGCACCCAAAAGAAACTGGTCAAAAGGTCAAACCGGACCACAGAGACAGAAAGCCTCCAAACAGTCCAGTTTGACACATCAAAGAACACCAAAGCCGAAGAAGAAGACAACCTCATTTGGAGGTCAATTTGAAGTCGTGCAGGTCTGTTATGGACAATTCTCCTGTTCTCCGCTCGTAGAGCAAGATGGACCTTCAAATTGTCTTGTGAGTCCAAGGAACCCAATCAAATGCAGACATACTTATCTTAGGCTAATCAAAATTCTGAATTGGCGTCAGAACTTAGGAACATCTCAGACCAAGTCAACTTTCCATTAGTTTATTTTATCAGTTTATTATAGTTTATCCAAAGCACCCAAAAGAACTGGTCAAAAGGTCAAACGACACCAGAGACTAGAAAGCCTGCCAAACAAGGCCAGTTTGACACATTTAAGAACACCAAAGCCGAAGAAGAGACAACCTCATTTGGAGTCAGATGAAGGTTCTGTTTTATAGGCAACTTGCTCCGTTCTCTGCAGAGATGCAGATGGACCTTCAAAGTTCTTTCTTCTGGTGAGTCCAAGGAACCGAGTCAAATGCGACATACTTATCTTAGGCTAAACTAAATTCTAGAATTGGGTCCAAACTTTGGAACATCTAATACCAGTCAACTTTCCATTAGTTTATTTTATCATTTATTATATTTAATCAGCCCCAAAAAAACTGGTCAAAAGGGCAACTGAACCACCGAAAAGCCTCCAAACAATCCAGTTTGACCCATTAAAGAACACAAAGCCGAGAAGAAGACAACCTCTTTGGAGGTCAAATGAAGTCGTGAAGGTCTGTTTTGGACAATTACTCCTGTTTCTCTGCGTAGATGCAAGATGGACTTCAAAGTTTCTCTTCTGTGAGTCCAAGGAACCCGAGTCAAATGCAAGACATACTTATCTTAGGCTAATCAAATTCTAGAATTGGCGTCAGAACTTTGGAACATCTCAGACCAAGTCAACTCTCCATTAGTTATTTGGTGGTTTTATTATAGCTTATCCAAAAGACTCGATGAAGTTGGGTAAGGCATGTCAACGAAACCACTCCAACTTGGAACAGGCCACATTTCAATACTCTAGTTTCTTTGCTGTTTTTGCAGATTAAGTTCAGAAGAAGAGAAGATTGGAGATCTCTTTGTGGATATTACTCTTGTCAGGCTAATGCCGTTTTCCCTCATTACATTTAATGGGAAGTACTGTTGTGCCTGTATAGTTGAATTGCCCTTGATCCTCAGTTCTCTAATTCCTCACTTGTCACCTCCTGTAAATAAGAGACTTAGCTGCAGCCACATAGTCACAAATATAATTCCCCACCTTAAAAGCAAAATGGAAGGCATAACTGCCCTGGATATTAGGCTCGGTAATGGCTTCAAGCACTTGATGGATAATGCGCCGATAAGAGATTCCTATCCCGCAGAATGGAGAGAAGCTTGCCTTTTTTTCTCCACTATATCTCAGGAATGATGCAGATTCAGCCTAGTTACGGCAATATCCAGAGCTTCACCAATTTGAAAATGTGATGACTGGGATAAGATCGGACAATTTTGCACACTTCACTTCCATTAGTGCAATTACCTTGCCTTAGGTTTTTTTCTCCGGTGTTGAGCACGGCATTCTTCTACTGCACTGTTAAGGGTAATGGTTGCTTGTATACTTCACATCCTGGGCTTCAAGACGCAATAAAAAGTATCATTTCATCAATCCGGGCTCCTTTTATGGTAGAGTTACACCATTTGTCAAGGTTTTTTTTTGTTGGGGGGGGGGTTAAGCAGCAAAAAACAAAAGACTTTGTAGACATCTTCTGGTTTTACTGTTGGATCGGAACTTGTTCTCTTTATGGCTTAAATTGGACTTGAAGGCAAGTCTACGTTAAGCCATAATTAAGAACAAGGTCAATCCGACGTTAAACAGAAGATGACATACAAAGGGGGTCTTTACTAAGGGCCCGATTCGCGTTTTCCCAACGTTTTACCGAATATCTCCGATTTGCGCGAGATTTTCCCTGAATTGCCCGGTTTTGGCGCATGAGATCGGTTCGTGGCCATTGGCGCTGGCATGCACGCGATGGAAATCGGGGGGCATGGTGAACGATAACCGACGGATTCGGAAAAACAGCCGCATTAAAAAAAAAAAAAATATGGTCCACGCCATACTCACATGCCCCGATGAAGACGATGAACTCTGGGGCACCCCGCGGACTTTGGCCGCAGCAGCGACACCTGGTGGACATCGGGCGGCGCAGGACCTTCATGAATCGCCGAAGACCCGAAACGCTCTCGGAGAAGCCGCCTGGGAACGCGAATGGACCGGGTAAGTAAATGTGCCCCAAAGTCTTTTACCCTTTGATGAAGATATCTCAATCTTCATACAAGGTAATCGGGAGACCCACTAAAATTTGGAACTCAAAACAAAATATCTTAGGTTTGACATGTGCTAAATAAAGTTGCCAAAGCCACACATATTGGTTGACTGTCACAACTATCTAATGTATATGAGTCTCCTGACTCTCCTATGATGGCAGGCAAAGGTTTACACTATTGGATTTACGATTGTCTGCTCCTGTTATCAAGGAGATAAGCCATAACCAATGGCTCTTACTACGACTTACTACTAGGGATAAGAGGTTCGAGGGTCGTTGGGATGTAAAATTGATATGATATTTCAAATTTCTGGATGGTGTTTTGAGGTGTTCTGGGATGGTGTTTTGTGTGTAACTGTGGAAGTTGGCACTTAGTGGTGATACAAAAGTAAGCCCCTTGGAGTGAGAGACGTGAAAATGTAGCCTCTTTAAAGGAAACCTCTTTTCATAAGTGACCTATTACTAATACCAGCCTTCTTTTAGCAAAAAATTGTTTCCTCACATCCCCATAAAATCTGGCATCAGATGGGGCGTGTCCTGCTCAGCGGCCCCTCCCATCTACTCCTCCCCATGTCCCATGACTCTTTCACTATTCAACACTTCCTGTCATGTAACCAGAGTGATGTCATGTAAAGTCCTTTACCCAGTAACATTAACATCATGTATGTATCTGATCACGTGAAAATACAGCATGCCTCCAGGTATTTCTATTCCTCTCCATGGAGGCTGCTGTGATTTCAAGTGATCAGATACATACAGGGTGAACTTGAAATCTTACTGGGTATGGGACATAGATGACATCACCCTAGTCACATGACATAAGGGGCAGAATGATGTAACAGAACTCTCTCTCACATTCCACAGCGGCTTGTGTGTACAGCTTGTGACACATCATTTATAACCCACTTGATAAGTAAACTGTATAGAGCTGTAATTCTTGTAGTAGATATATGGCGATGGTCCCAAAGTACTGTTCCATACTCAGCATGTCCTGCATGCGATGGAGACCTGTCAATCAGGAACACAGGAGGACGGGGCAATGCTAGTAAACACTTGATATATTGCAGGACTCGCTTGTAGGTTGATTGTGACTGGGGATTGCTGACTTAACATATATATGAGTGTTTTCAACGATTCTTCTCCCTAACTTCTGTATTTTCTCCTGTAGCGGATCCGATTTTCTAGCCACCGTCTGATGGGCCTGATTGCGCATAGGGTAAGACAATTCTTTTAATGTTTTTTTATTAGTATTTATTATAATGTACATGGCCAGTCATTCCCTTTTCTCGAGTACCGATGTGTCGTAGATACATTGGATACTCATTTAGATATTGCAGCAATCCGTACATTCCATATGAAGCGCTACTGACTACCTCAGATCCCTACATGGGCGATTTCTCCTAGTTCCAGTAGAATTGGCAGATTCAAGATGGACCTTCAAAGTTATCTCTTCTGGTGAGTCCAAGGAACCCGAGTCAAATGCAAGACATACTTATCTTAGGCTAATCAAAATTCTAGAATTGGCGTCAGAACTTTTGGAACATCTCAGACCAAGTCAACTCTCCATTAGTTTAATTTGGTGGTTTTTATTATAGCTTATCCAAAAGAACTCGATGAAGTTGGGTGAAGGACATGTCAACGAAACCATCCAACTTGGAACAGGCCACATTTCATACTCTAGTTCTTTGCTGTTTTTGCAGAGTTAAGTTCAGAAGAAGAGAAGAAGATGTGAGATCTCTTTGTGATATTTACTCTTGTCAGGCTAATGCCGTTTTCTCCATTACATTTTATGGAAGTATCTGTTGCCTGTAATAGTTGATTGCCCTTGATCCTCAAGTGTCTCTAATTTCCCACTTGTCACCTCCTGTAATAAGAGACAATTAGCTGCAGCCACATAGTCACAAATATAATTCCCCACCTTAAAAAGCAAAATGGAAGGCATAACTGCCCTGGATATTAGGCTCGGTAATGGCTTCAAGCACTTGATTGATAATGCGCCGATAGAGAGATTTCCTTATTTCCCGCAGAATGGAGAGAAGCTTGCCCTTTTTTTCTCCACTATATCTCAGGAATGATGCATGATTCAGCCTAGTTACTGCAATATCCAAGAGCTTCACCAATTTGAAAATGTGATGACTGGGTGATAATAGCGGACAATTTTGCACACTTCACTTCCATTAGTGCAATTACCTTGCCTTAGGTGTTTTCGGTCCGGTGTTGAGCACGGCATTCTTCTACTGCACTGTTAAGGGTAATGGTGGCTTTGTATACATTTCACATCCTGGGCTTCAAGACGCAATAAAAAGTATCATTTCATCAAATCCGGGCTCCATTTTATGGTAGAGTTATATCATTTGTCAAGGTTTTTCTTTTTTTGGGGGGGGGGGTTAAGCAGCAAAAACAAAAAGACTTTGTATGTCATCTTCTGGTTTTACGTTGGATCGGAACTTGTTCTTCTTTATGGCTTAAAGTGGACTTGAAGGCAAGTCTACGTTAAGCCATAATTAAGAACAAGGTCCAATCCGACGTTAAACCAGAAGATGACATACAAAGGTGGTCATTTCCTAAGGGCCCGATTCGCGTTTTCCCAACGTGTTACCAGAATATTTCCGATTTGCGCCGATTTTCCCTGAATTGCGCATGAGATCGGTTCGTGGCGCATTGGCGCTGGCATGCACGCGATGGAAATCGGGGGGCATGGCCAAACGATAACCCGACGGATTCGGAAAAACCGCCGCATTTAAAAAAAAAAAAAAATTGGTCGCACGGGCCATACTCACATGCACCACGATGAAGACGATGAACTCTGGGGCACCTCGGCGGACTTCGGCGCAGCAGCGACACCTGGTGGACATCGGGCACAGGACCTTCATGAATCGCCGGAAGACCCGAACGCTCGTCGGAGAAGCCGCCGCTGGAACGCGAATGGACCGGGTAAGTAAATGTGCCCCAAAGTCTTTTACCCTTGTATGTAGATATCTCAATCTTCATACAAGGGTAATCGGGGAGACCCACTAAAATTTGGAACTGCTAAAAAAAAAAAATATCTTAGGTTTGACATATGTGCTAGATAAAAGTTTGCCAAAGCCACCAATATTGGTTGGACTGTTGAACTATCTAATGTATATGGAGTCTCCTGACTCTCCTACTGATGGCAGGCAAAGGTTTACACTATTGGATTTTACGATGTCTGCCTCCTGTTATCAAGGGAGATAAGCCATAACCAGAGGGCTCTTACTACGACTTACTACTAGGGATAGTAGGGTCGAAGGGTCGTTGGGATGTAAAATTGATATGATATTTCAAATTTCTGGGATGGTATTTTGAGGTGTTCTGGGATGGTGTTTTGGGGTGTACTGTGGAAGTTGGCACTTAGTGGTGATACAAAAGTACAGCCCCTTGGAGTTGAATGACGTGACAATGTAGCCTCTTTAAAGGAAACCTCTTTTTCATAACTACAGCTAGTGACAAGTGCCCATAGTGACCTATTAACTAAATACCAGCCTTCTTTTAGTGAAAAATTGTTTCCCTCACATCCCCATAAAATCTGGCATCAGATGGGGCGTGTCCTGCTCAGCCGGCCCCTCCCATCTACTCCTCCCCATGTCCCATGACTCTTCTCACTATTCAACACTTTATGCCATGTGACCAGAGGGATGTCATGTAAAGTTCTTTACCCAGTTACATTAACATCATGTATGTATCATGTATGTATCTGATCACATGAAAATACAGCATGCCTCCATGTATTTCTATTCCTCTCCATGCCTCCATGTATTTCTATTCCTCTCCATGGAGGCTGCTGTGATTTCAAGTGATCAGATACATACAAGGGGTAGACATTGTAAATCTTACTGGGTATGGGACATTAGATGACATCACCCTAGTCACATGACATGAAGTGCAGAATGATGTAACAGAACTCTCTCTCAACATTCCAGCAAGGCATTGTGTACAGCTTGTGACACATCATTTTATAACCCACATGATAAGTAAACTGTATAGAGCTGTATATGTCTGTAGTAGATATATTGGCAGATGGTCCCTAAGTACTAGTTCCATACAGCAGCATGTCCTAGCAGTGAGACCTGTCAATCAGGAACAAGGAGGCGGGGCAATGCTAGTAAAACATTGATATGCAGGACTTATTTAGTGTGATTGGACTGGGATTCTGAGTTACATATAAGTTTTTAAACTGATTTTGTAACATTTCAGTGATGGAGAGGAACCATTTAGGGATAAGAACAATTCTTTTTAATGTTTTTTTATTAAGTATTTATGTTAATTTACATGGCAGATTCCCTTTCAAGTACATGTGCGATAACATTGGATACATTTTAGATATTGCAGAATTCCGTACATTACATAATGAAGCGCTACTTGACTATGCGGATCCCGTACACGGCCATGTTCTCCTAGGTCCAGTAGAATTGGGCAGATTTCATTCTCAGTATTGTCCCAGTTCAGCTCCGGTGGAGTTAGAGATGTGTAATTACAGCTTCCCCCGGTGCCGGAAAATCAAACCACAAATTGCCTTTTAATGGTTGCACTTGTAGGGAAGCCGGGTCTTTGTGTTAAGAAGAAGCCAATGTGTTTAGTTGGTCACCTAAGGGAATCCACTTATGACTCTATTACCCGCTAAATTAACAGTGATTTAGTTAGGTGTATTTATCATGAAGAGAACAGCAGATAATTAATACCGAGCGCTACATGCAGATTGTACCCACAGCACTTAGCTCGTTTTCAATTAGCAGAAACGTTGCGGCGGTGGCGGCTCGTTACGAGTTTCTACCACGGGTTGGGTAATTAATTTCTGCAAGTGGCATATCAGACACCTGATAATGCAGATTATTAATGAATGTCACCTCAGGTATCGGGTCGTTAGAGGAGGTAAATAATTGTGCGGCTGTCTGCCCTATGGAAATTTATAGTCCCTGCCCGATTGTTCTGTAATCAGGGGTAATATCCAGGGCTACATTGTATCAGTTATTAAAGGGATGGGGGCAGGGGCTACATCATTCGTGATTGTTGATGGTGCACCACAGCACGTGGAGCTTGTGACCACTAGTGGTTGGTTCTTCTGGATTTCAAGAGAAGCTGGTATTTAGACCAAAACCAAAAAGTATCATCCGTATCCCAAAACGGTTCCTTTCCATGTCTGCAATGTTAAGAAATCAGTTTGTAAACTTATATGCACGCACCGGCGTTGAATCCAATTACATAAATGTAGTCCTTGCAGAAATCCTGATTGACAGGTCTCCCTGCTAGGACATGCTGCTGTGTGGAACATTGAGATGTTACATCATTGAGAAATTCATGTCATGTGACCAGGGTGATGTCATCTAAGGACCTTTACCCAATAAGATTTACAATGTCTACCCCTTGTATGTATCTGATCATGTGAAATCAAAGCAGCCTCCATGGAGAATGGGGAGGAGTATAAGGGCATAGAGGCTGCTGTGATTTCATGTGATCAGATACAAACATGGGGTAGACACTACAAACCTTATTGGGTAAAGGACCTTAGATGGCACAAGACATACTGAGAAGAGGTATGGTACATGGGGAGGTGAAGATGGGAGGTACCGGATGAGCAGGCAGTATAACATAAGATTGATTTATGGGGATGTAATGGAAAAAATTTTTAGCGAAAATATGGGAGTCAATTATATGGCAACTGGACCTCAGCTGTATTTGTGAAAATGTAGTGACAGGTTGCCTTTCAATAGGGATCAATATAATTCTGATTGGGGTCTAACACCCGACTAACACACCCATCAACTAATAGTAGTATCCAAAATCAGTGTATGAGGCCAGACGTCCACTATTCCATACACAGTGTAGTAGGGGAGCCATGAGAGGTGCTATAATCATGCTTGACCTTTACACAATTGTGCAAATATGCTAAACAAAATCCATCCAGTTACACCCAAAATAGTGTCCTCTCTTGCCCCACATATAAGAAATATTTTAAACCCTCTGTAATCATATTTTTTTAACAAAAAGGGGAGTGGTTTTGGCAGAAAGGCGTGGCTTCAGGTAAAGGGGGCGTAGCTTCAGTTTAGAAACTGTTTGCCAAAAATGCTGCAATTTTTGGATACAATTTTCAGGCAGTAAGAACATTAAGAAGAGGCGCAAAGACAAGACTCATAGTTGGAGTGAGATATCACCAACATCAGATCAGCTGAGACCCCGACCCCAAGGTATGTTTTGCCCAAAGCCTTGTGGGGGGGGGGGGAGGGATTTTACCAAGAACATTGTGATCGACCCCTCTGTCCTACATGTTACATTGGATTAACCCTAAACCAGGTCCTGCCCGATGTAAGAGTGTCACGGCTTGTAGAAGCCACGTAGTATGTGTGGTTATAGGATCAAAAAAATGTGACTATGGAATTGCCCGAAGAGTGGTTTCCATTAATCTCTGTTATCAGATTCTTAGAATATCTCTGGATGGTTTGTTTCCATATTCTACACCCAAACTAACCAACTACAGGCTTACAGTAGCTAAATGGAGGTCTACTGTTCCATTTACATAGGTCAATATTGTCTATTTTTAAAACAAAAAAAATTATTAAAACTTTTCATAATATTTTATATTTTTGTCCCGTTTGCATGTAGGAACTTCAGTGAACAAACACATGTTTTTTTTTCCAGTTATCTTAATTGGGTTGTCCATGTTCAACAAGGTTCTTCAGCGATCAGTAGATCAGCCATCGTCGGGAGAGTCCAACCCTATGTTTTATTTTCCTACAGCACCGCCGCAGGAGAAACTGAGTATTACATGTGGCGATTGAAAGATAAAAGTTCCAAGTCCTCCAGAGTCAGATATTGGGGCACATTTACTTACCCGGTCCAGTCGCGATCCAGCGGCGGGTTCTCCAACACTGATTCGGGTCCGGCCAGGATTCACTAGGTCCGTGCGCCGATATCCACTAGGTGTCGCTGCTGCGCCGAGGTTCGCTGGAGTTCACCGGAGTTCACCTTCTATTTCTTGGTGCAGGTAAGTGCGTGTCAAGCGACACTTTTTTGAAAAAAATACTGAGGTTTTTCCGAATCCGTCGGGTTTTCCGACGGCCCACGGCCCACGATTTCCGTCTCGTAAAATCTGGTGCGATTGCGCCGAAATCCGATCGCGTGCGCCAAAATCCTGGCGGAATTCGGCGCAAATTGGAAATCGTCGGGATACCCGACGGAATCTCGCGATTTGGACCCTTAGTAAATGAGCCCCACTGTGTTACTGAGCTCCACATAATCTTACCGTAATTATTTTATAGGATTTCAAAAGGGGTTTCTTCACTAAATAACGGAAGATGGAAAAGCAAAAATGTTCCCAAAACAAAAATGTTCCCAAAATTTAAACTACATAAGGAATTCATAAACACATCTCCAAAATATTTTCCGGGACAAGTAGCTCGTTATATTTCCCGATCAACCTTACGTGGCTACCTGTTTGCAAAAGGCTACAACGCCTGGCAGTCAAGAAGCCATTTTGGCAGGCGTTTTATAAGGCGTTTCCCAATCCAGGTGGGTCTGTCGTAAATCTGCTTATTAGCAAAAAAAATTCCCGCAAACGTCTTTACAGCAACATATTGTTTCGCAACATCTAATTATTCACCGCCAGGCCAAATAACGGCATTAATTTCGCTTTGCTTTGCACAACGCTAATCAGCAAGTTCTGACAGATCCGCGGGAAGGTTATTGCATTGTTTATCAACAAGACGGGGAAAAAAAAACTCCAAATAAACACGGAAAACACGACAATATCCTAAATGCAAGCAAATATGTGAAAAAAGAAAAAAAAAATGCAATTCAAAAAGTTGCAAACCGGACTATTAGCTGCACTTTTTCTCCCCACGCATTTCCAAACCGGAAAGATCAAAATCTTCTACGATGAAGACATAATGTGTCATAATAATTAGGGACATAGACAAAAGAACGGCTAATCGGCATGCAAATTTATGCGCTTCTAGTGATTCAGATGAGGCAGATTCCTACCTCTCTGGGTTTTTTTATTTTTTTAATTTTTTTTAATTCATCTTCATTGGTAATCATCACAAGTCTGCCAAATGTTCCGTGACACTAATGTATTACAGGTCAAGAGTATCAGGGCTTCACCTATTACCCCCACAAACAATATGCTCTCCTTTCCCTCCGTTCCCTCTTCAGGATTTTAGCAATTACTGCCAGATGTAATCAGACTTCTTGAATAGGAGCAACTGGGGCTTGTTTGTGGCTTGGATTCATTAGAAGCAGGAGGAACAAGAAAGGAATAAATTACTTAATTGCACAAAAAAAGTTGCAGCCAAAGTAATAGTGGAGAGAGGCTGATTGTGTGAATGTGTATTCGACTACTCTTGGAATGGAGAATCTTCAAATAGCTGGTAGTTTGGCCTTGTAGATTCAGCGAGAGTTGGGTGTGCTCCAAAGCAGATGGTCCCATATAGCCATCCATTCTTCCCTTTGTCAGGTTTTACTGTTTATCTGATCTTGTCCGTCTATGATGCCGGCTTATTCGAGATCTAACACACAAAAAAAAAATTTCATTCATATCATATTCATTCCGTCCGGGTATCCGCACGCTCTTGGTCTCCCCCCACCCCCCCCTACCTCCTCGTTTTTTATCTCGATGAGACTATCAAGTTGGAAACAAAAGCCACACTCGTCGTCGCACACGCAAGCTCTGATGATACCGTTGGAAAAAAACAAAAAAAAACAAAAGCCGAAATCGCGAAAAAAAAAAAAAGCCTTAAACGGTTTCACAGCCGGAGAACGTTGGCAGTGCCCCGCGCCACTTCTCCCTTTGAAGAATGTGAACTTGGTGTGACACGAAAGACGAGCCTGCTCAGGTCTCTATTACCTCTCCTTCCAAGTGTTTTTATGGGGCCAGATTGGTGGGAATTGAAAATCATGTTGGCTCTTTGTTGTGTTTTCAGATGCCAAATGTTTGTCATATTCCGAAACTTTTTTTTTTTTTTTTTTTTTTACTCCATCAGGATTCACTGTATGAAGAACTGTAGTTTGTAGTTTCTTGGCTCTACGTAGAAAAGCTCAGAGGAAACCGGAAGGAGATGTTCGGTGATTTTGTAACTTGTAAGAGCAAAGTAAAAATCTCTGTAGCTTCAGAGGACAAAAAGATTGTGCAGATTCCTGGGTTATAGTATACAATAGGGTTAATTTTAGATATGTGGGTTCAATGCGGAAGGGTTCCCTGACCCATCTGTCATTCCACTTTTGTCTTCTCACTTGATTCTGTGTTCTTGGCACCGTACTCAACTGTACTTATAAGTTCCCATCCCCTGCTGTGTATACCTCATTATCTCTCCAGCCCCTGGGTCCAACATCTCCCATGAAATCCCTAACCCCCACACGCCTTGTGCACCTCCTCAATGCCACAGTTTCAGTTGTGTACACCTCGTCATCTCCAAGTGTACAACTCCAGAACCCCAGTGGTCCAGACGTCCATATCTCTTTAGTTTCAGTGATGTACATTGCCTCATATCGAGGACCCCAGTGGTCCAGACTTCCTCAGTTCCATAGTTTAAGTGTTGTACACCTCCTCATCTCCAGGACCTTAGTGGTCCAGACTTCCTCAGTTCCATAGTTTAAGTGTTGTACACCACCTCATCTCCAGGACCTTAGTGGTCCAGACGTCCATATCTCTTTAGTTTCAGTGATGTACATCGCCTCATATCGAGGACCCCAGTGGTCCACACTTCCTTAGTTCCATAGTTTAAGTGTTGTGTACCTCCTCATCTCCAGGACCCCAGTGATCCACACTTTCTCAGTTTCACGGTTTCAGTTGTGTACCTCTCCTAATCTCCATAATCCCAGTGGTCCACACTCCCCCACTTCCATAGTTGTAGTGGTGTACACATCTTCATCTCCAGAAACCCAGTGGTCCATTCTTCCTCCATTGCTTTAGTGGTTCACATCTTCTCATCTCCTTGGTTGTAGTGGTTCACACATAGTTTCAGTTTCTCTCCATATGTTCTGAGTTTCAGTGGTCCTCATATCCAAAGATTTAGTGGTGGGCACCTCCTCATCTCTAAAGCCCTGTTAGTCCACACTTCCTTTATCTACACAGGCAGGTGGTCCATCTCCACAGCTTCCCTAGTAAATACCTACTTATCTTCACAGGTCCACTGGTGTACACCTCCTCATCTCCAGGCTCCCGGTGGTTCATACTTCCTCATCTCCACATCTCCAGGTGCACACTTCATCATACAGACAGCTGAGCCCTTGACTCCCTTTGGCTTCCAAAGAGAGATGACATTTTAAACATGGGCTCATCTACACCTCGTTTTGACTAGAAAGGATCTTTGAACAGCCATTAGAGGTAATGGGTGTTGGAGGCCCCATGGTTGTGGAGGCCAAGTCTATGTGCCAAAGGTCTACTGTCTCAGTAGCAAAATTGAATTCATCTGAGAATTCAGAGTAAAAAGCAGATTAGGAAGAAGGGAGGATGACAATGTAATTGGATAAAGAAGCACAATGGGGCAGATTGACTATTTCTACTCCACCAGTTTTCTCCCGCTTTAGGTTTTTAACCCCACATACCACTTTGGCCATAATTGGGCAGAGAATGAAGGAATGGGGGTCAAGTTGCAGCACAAATCCCCAGCTCAACATATTTTATGGTCTGACCTGGCGGAGATTGTGTCCAGATCTACTAAGAGGACAGAGCATCTTTGTAGATCTGCCTGACCAACATAGGCTCGTCCACATAGACTGTAAGCTCTTGTGTCACCCCCTCATCCTCATAGACTGTAAGCTCTTGTGTCACCCCCTCATCCTCATAGACTGTAAGCTCTTGTGTCACCCCTTCATCCTCATAGACTGTAAACTCTTGTGTCACCCCCTCATCCTCATAGACTGTAAGCTCTTGTGTCCCCACTCATCCTCATAGACTGTAAGCTCTTGTGTCCCCACTCATCCTCATAGACTGTAAGCTCTTGTGTCATCCCATCATCGTCATAGACTGTAAGCTCTTGTGTCACCCCCTCATCCTCATAGACTGTAAGCTCTTGTGTCACCCCCTCATCCTCATAGACTGTAAGCTCTTGTGCCCCCCTGTAAGAGGCTACTCCACACCCCAACAGCCTCTCTAGAAAATTAGAATATTAGATAGATAAATTGTAGATTAGGATAGAAATAGTCCTATGGTTAGGGAATTATAGTTTACGTTTTAGGATATTAATAAGAACCTAGCAGGAGATCTACCTTAGTAGGTAGATTCCTGATGGTAGGTTTCCTTTAATATCAGGTTGAAACATTTCCCACAGATGGTCTTACATGGGGGGCGCTCTGCAGCATTGGGGTCATTGGAGTAAGACTGACCTTTACTACTTAGCTAATCAATTCCATGACTCCCAACCCTCCCGGTTTTTCACTGCTGTCCCACCGTCCTAGGAGGTTGAGAGATTATCCCGATGTGGCTGGGACTGTCCAACCATGGATTCCCACCTCCTGTTAAAGCTGCAGAGCCGCACTGTAGACAAATCATGGGGACCAGGGAGTAGGGATCAGTAGCTTCCTGCTGTAGATACCTTATACAGAGCAGTCTGCTTGTTGTCTTCAGCACATCACCCTTTCCTCCATAATCATCTCCCTTGGGCTGTAGTCGGAGGCAGAAGGGAGGGAGGGCAGTGTGAAGCTCCTCTGCTGTATCATGCCATTACTGTACTGACTGGTGGAGAGGCAAACAAGTCTACAGCTCCACCAATCACTGCAGGTAAATGTGCTGCACACAGCATGGCCCCTTCTGTAGTAGTCATGGGAAGTCCGGCTCTTCTTAGTGAGACGGCTCATTAGGCTCCGCTAACTAAGAAGAGACGGCTCTTCTGGCTCCTGAACAGCTCCCTATATAATAGGGAGCCTCAGTCCAGTCAGACACCCCTCACCCCACACCTCTTTTTACCCGATTTTATCAGATTAAAGGGGGTGTGGTTACCCATTTTGTTCATATTAAAGAGCCGGTTCTAAGAGCCGACTCATTCTCAAACGACAGATCACTATTGTGCAGTGATGAAGAAACCTGCTGGTGGGAAGAAGGAGAGTGATGTCCCAGGTCTAAGCTGAGGCGTAAGGGGAAAACAGTATTGTGAGCAGATGGAGGAGTTGTAGTCAAGTCAGAGCAAGGGGGGAGGAGGAGAGCTACGGGGAGTGTGAGAAGTCAGACAATGGAGACTGCCTGTATCAGGGCTTAGCATTGTAGCTGCCTGTGCAAGGGGGGTTGTATAAAGTTTTACCAGGTATGCAAGGATAAGTGGCTAACCGGATGCTGTACACTCCTGCTCTCTAATAAGGAGGGAGCTTTCTGCTGACTATGGAAACTTAGAGTCGGGACAGGAGGAGAGGGGGAGGGGAGTCTGCAGTCACTGTGAGGAGAGTAAGTAGGAATCCAGGGATCTCCCTGCCTCTGCTTCCCCAGCTCCTGTACTGGGATGGTGCACAGATGTAAAGACCCTGCTCTGCTAACCCTGCATCAGTTACAGTATATAGGAGTCTGTATATAGGATTCTGTATGTAAATATGTGAATTCCCACCAGGCTGAATGATACAAGTTTTAATTTAAAAAATAAATTATTCGTGCATAATCCAAAAAGTATTGTGACAGGGGGCGTGGTCAGGGGTGTGGCTTAGGCTGGGGGGGGGGGAGTCCATGATTTTGACCCTCTTTCTCTTAATAAACAGTTTGTAGGAATATCAATTTTATGATTTCTTATGTGTTTCTAGCAGAAAATTACCATAGCTTTAACAAAAAGATTTAGAATCCTACTGAAGTGGATATATTCTTGCTAAAAACCTATTAGATCCATTTTTTCTTCTATATAAGTAAAATAGGGCATCAAAAATGTGCTGCATAATCCGGAGTTGTGCGGTCCCTGCAATATATATCTCACCACTAGGGGGATCTTTCTGTCTGGTTTAACTTTATGGAGAAAGTTAATAAAAATGAAGCTTTAATTTCCGCGTTGAGATTTTTATCAAAATATTACCACAAATTTTTGTAATCACAATTAAAATAGTAAAATAATTAAAATGATGAAAATAACAACAAAAAAAAACCATTAAAAAAAACATGAACTAAGTGATTGAAAGGCAAGAGTCAGGAGCTGAAGATAAGAATGTATTGGTAGAAATGATCCGGAATCATCCTCAGGAAATATAACTGAGTTTACCTCTTCCACACTGAGTGATGTTTCTTAATTTCTAACTGTCCAGTCCTGGGAAAGCTGCTCAGATGCTATAGGAGTTCTCATATGGAAAACCCCTATACAGGCAGTCCCCGAGTTACGTACAAGATAGGGTCCGGAGGTTTGTTCTTAAAGGGCACCTACCACCACGATTCTACCTATAAAGGTAGATCGGGTGGTAGGTGGATGTAAGGGACGTGAGGATAGCCCGTTTTAGAGCTAATCCTCACGTCCCCGCTAACTTTTAATAAACTTTATTCCCCTAACATGTAAATTTAGTTATGCGGCTACTGGGGCGTGGAGTAGCCGGGCACGAGGCTGCACAGCGCGGCTACTCCACGCCCCAGTAGCCACGTTACTCCTCCTACCCTGTTGTGTGCGGCGCGCAGGGGCGTGGAATGGAGTAGCTGCGCCGTGTAGCCTCATGTTCGGCTTTTCCACGCCCCAGTAGCCGCATAACTCAATTTACATATTAGGGGAATAAAGTTTATTAAAAGTTAGCGGGGACGTGAGGATTAGCTCTAAAAAAAGAGCTCTCCTCACGTCCCTTACATCCACCTACCACCCGTTCTACCTTTATAGGTAGAATCGTGGTGGTAGGTGCCCTTTAAGTTGAATTTGTATGTAAGTCGAAACTATATATTTTATAATTGTAGATCCAGACAAAAAATTTTTTTGCCCTAGTGACAATTGGAGTTTAAACATTTTTTGCTGTAATGGGACCAAGGATTATCAATAAAGCTTCATTACAGACACCTTACAGCTGATCAGTGCAGCCCGGGACTATAGTAAAGTATTCAGAAAGCTTCATCAGAGGTCACAGGGGTCTGTCTGTAACTATGGGTTGTCTTTAAGTCGGGTGTCCTTAAGTAGGGGACCGCCTGTAATGCTACACACAATATACTTAAAGGAAATCTACCACCAGGATGATGGACCGTAAACCAAGCACACTGACATACTGGTGTACCCACCCTCTGGCAGGATCCAAGGTTCTTTCAGCTCTTTATGCGCTTTTTTTTAATGGAAAAGGGCTTTACAAATTATGCAAATGAACCTGAAGGGCTCTGGGGCAACTTACAGCTATGGAGCCTGAAGTCCCTCAGGTCATTTGCATAATTCTTTTTTTTTTTTATTATTTTTAAAAACAAGGACATAAGAAACTAAAAGAAGAGCAGATCCTGCCAGAGGGGGCACACACCAGTATGTCAGTGTGCTTGGTTTACGATCCTTCATCCTGGTGGTAGATTTCCTTTAAGTACTGCTACTATGCTGTACACATGCCTAATACTTCCATATAGTACATAATTATAATTTTTCCAGACAGAACTCAAAAATACCACAGAACACAGAAAAAAAAGCTACAGTATTATGTTGTATGACTGTTCTGATGAGGAGGTCAATGAGGATTTATACTTCACACAGTTTATATGTACCACATTGTACTTATGTACTATGGTAGCATTAATTACCTGTATTTTACTGTAGGAATGTGTGCTGTTTATAACATTACATGTCTATCTTAGCAATAGTTATATGTACAGTACGGTAGCAATTATTATGTTTATTGTATGGTAGCATTATTTTTTAGTTCAGTATGGTAGAATTATGATTTTTACTATACAGTAGTATTATATGAGTTATGTGTACTCTATGGCAGCATTATTTATGTCTTCTATGAGGTTACATTAGTTATGTGCACTATATAGTTAAAATGATTAATGTAAACCATATGTGTGCTCTATATGGTAGAATTATTCATGTGTACTATATGTGTATATATGTGTTCTGCTTGACTACATTAGTTATGTGTACTCTGTGGTAGCACTATTTATGTGTACCAACAGGTAGCATTATTTGTATGTACTATATGGTAGAATTATTTGTATGTACTATATGGTAGAATTATTCATGTGTACTACATATGTGTTCTGCATGACTACATTAGTTCTGTGTACTCTATGGCAGCATTATTTATGTTTAGCAGGGAGTAGAATTATTTGTACGTACTATATGGTATAATTATGCATGTGTATTATATATGTGCTCAGACAGCTATACACCACTAGCAACTAGTCATGGCTGTGATTGGCTATTCCTAATTGCTAGGGGCATAAAGCTGCCTGATTGGCTGCTCTGCATGTCCCGGTTAGCTTGGCCTAAAGTTTGGGTGCGCTCATCTCTAATGTCCACCAATCCTATAATTGCTGATTCTGGGCTCTGTTGGTGACGTATCTTTTATCTTCAAATCCTCCAATCCCTGTCCTCAGCAGTCACAAGCAAGTGAAAGCGAGGCCAGTGATTGGTTACTGCAATCACATGATGATAAATGGGTGGTCACTACTTCTAGTACCGTATATTTTTATTTATCTACACAATTTCTTGCAATTTTTAAAAAAAAAATATTTCGGACCTCCCCTCTAAAGCTTTCACGTTACACTCCCTGTGTTGCATACATAAGAGCTTCAGTGAGGTGTGAGGCTCTCAGTACCTCAAAATTAGAAAGATGTCCATTTTATATAATGACAGCATGGCCGATAAAAAAAAAATTAAAAAGCGAAGCCTGATAGCAATGTGCGCGTAAAGTTTCTTGTTGGCGCGGTTTTCGGGCGCGGGTGGAGGAGATGGCTTGTGATTCCTGCTATTTGTGTTTTGGAGTCCTCATTCCCTACATCTGTCACTTGTCAGGGATAATCTGGTGTTAAGTTGTTGTGTTTTGTAATTAGCCGTTCTGTTAGCAGCTCCTTCTGCTCCGCGATTCTACTTCTTCCTGCGAGATGAAAAAAGGGATATTTACGATAAAATATTCACAAGGAGCCGATTCACACGACGCCGCGCATATTGCTCATATCCTTATTCTTGCATTTTATTCTAATTTGGTTTTTGTAGATTAGCAGGAGGTCTGTGCGCTATAATATCCAAGTGGGAGGGGCTTATGATGTCCATGAAAGTCACATTTCCGTATTTTCATCGAAGAAACTAAACTCCTTGTGGAGATTTGGTCTTTGCAGGCTACCTGTACAAGTGCATAGAGTCTTAATGAGGGGGGTCAATCACAATAAGTTGCTGAACGGTGGGGGTCTCAGTGATGGGATGCCCACGGTTCACGAGAACAGGGTCCGATGTACCCCCACTGGAGCGGACAGTTGGATGTGTACGCTGCCGCTCCATTCACTGACTATGGACTTTATAGAGATGGCCGAGTACGGCACAGGGTGATGTGCAACTGCCTGCTCTGTTTATTTGGGGTATCGTATTTTTCGGACTATAAGGCGCACCGGAGTATAAGGCGCACCATTAAATGTCTGCTAAAACATCTAGGTTCATATATAAGGTGCACCGGACTATAAGGCGCACCATTAAATGTCTGCTTAAACATCTAGGTTCATATATAAGGCGCACCACATTATAAGGCGCACCTGATAATAAGGATGAATGACCAGCAGGTGGCAGACCTGTGCACTGTTCAAGGCAGCTGTTGTCTGTAAGTACGGTTCATATATAAGGCGCACTGGACTATAAGGCGCACCTTTGATTTCTGAGAAAATCAAAGGATTTTTTGTGCGCCTTATAGTCTGAAAAATACGATACAATGGACCCAGTTCTTGTAATCCCTGGGGGGTCCCATCACTGAAAGCCCCACCGATAAGCAAGTTAGATAGGGGCTAACTTGTTGTAAATGTGAAGACCATGGATGCTCTGCTCAGGATTCTGGGTAAGGAATATCCAGATAAGCTTTCCAGATTGGGAAAAGAAAAAGCTATTCTTCCAGTGATACCTTAAATAAGGCAGCTCCTGCTACATCAATGTCTAACTGTCAGGAAGTCTTGTGTCATCATGTGTGATTATAGCCCAACCATCAAGTCTTTCACAAAAAGGAACGGATACCAGAATGTTTCCATGTTGTTTCATCTCAGAACAGAATAGAGATCCATTTTTTGCCAAGTGAGACACCATGGACCAACATCCATGGCCTCTTACCTAGCCAAACCGGTGCCCTACTCTGATGAAAATGCCAAGATCAACATCAACAGCTCTAAGTCAACGCTTAAGGAGAAGGTGGTGGATCACCAGATAGGTTGGGGTCTTCAGTTGTAGATTTATTTGGCATGGACAATGCGATGCAAAGACTGGTGTAAGTAATCCTTAGTTTAGAGAACTATGTTCAGGCTCCAAGGTCAACAAGATTACCAGATGCCACAGACATAGAGAATTTATTCATGGACATTACTAAAATTTTTGGTTACATCTTAGTCTTAGCCTGTTCTGTTGCTCTATTGGTCACTCCAGATGTTGACCTGTTTACCCACCAGTTGGCCCACCAGAAGATCCTCCAGCAGACTCAACCTCTGATTAAAAAAATAACCCTCAAAAATCCATTTGAAGACAACCCTAGTCCAACCCTGGACGGAAAGTGTCCAATACTGATGTGTGGATTTTGTGAACTGGTCTAAACATGTCCAGTTGGCCCACCAGAAGTTGGCCCACAGTTGACCCACCAGAAGATCCTCCAGCAGGCTCAACCTCTGATTAAAAAAAATAACCCTCACAAATCCATTTGAAGACAACCCTAGTCCAACCCAAGACGTGTAGTGTCCAATACTGATGTATGGATGTTGTGAACTGGTATAAACATGTCCATAAATCTGGTGGAAACTTTGAAGAACTTTGAAGACCTTCAAAGTCTCCCATTTTATGGAGTCGTTGACCTTTCACTCCACCACTGTAATAGTGGTAACATGAAACCAATGACTCCACTTGCAATTGTCATAAACTCCTTATCTTCGCCACCACCGTTGATCGAACCCCCCAACTGGTGCGTCTCATTTTAGGCCACTGAAGCCTCTAGCCCTCTTAGGAGACTTCATTTGCTCTTCTGTACGATCATTGCTGCATTCTGAAGGCCATACATTGCGTGTCATCATGATGGATGTAACTTGATATATATCTGTCATCTTCAAGGTTTATTCTAAGGCTTCGTATTGTCCTCTAAGCATTTTACCACCATTAGTTGCCATTATGGGACGCCGGTGTTGTCACTATTTCCACTAATGACAGGATACGGTATTTGGAGAAAGATGCCTGATAGGGGTTTATTAAAAGGGAAGTATCACTTCTTCAATATCCGTATGTTGTAGGTATCAGATGTCCTGACGACGTCTAAGAAGACCTTCATCATTGATGGGGGATCTTTTTCATTGCTGGTGTAGGCCATTTAAGGGTTGTCTGTGTAGGATGGAGCATACAAGAATATATTAATACCATGTTTTTTTTTCATTATTAAACCATATCCATAAGTATTTTACTTCTTACATCCCGGAAAATGAAGGTTGGAAGCAGCAGAAGAAGAGGCTGTTGATCTTGTAGGAGGAAGTGACCTCTGTGACCTCCGATTATTTTTGCGATTACTTTGGTTCATAAAGGGATGAGCTAGACTGAAATCAATCCAGGCTATGAAATGTATTAAAACAGAAGAAGACGAGTGGTCTGATCTTGGTGGAGGCAGTGACTTGTTAGCTGATGGGATGATACCAGTGGGGTCAAGGCTTTAGGGTTAAGAAAAGGGCGAGGACCTGAAACACTATAGCCAATAAGACTAAGGAAATTATTAAAGCAGGAGGAGATGAGTAGGTTGAACTTGTGGGAGAAAGTGACCTGTTTTCTCGTGGGGTTATTCTAATGAGGCCACTTTAGCCAAACACACAATGGAATTTGTTGAAGCAGGAGGAGAATGGTGTGCTGACTTTGCAAGAGGCAGTGACTAGTTTGCTAATGGGCTCTGTGTAACCTTTGTGGTTACATTTTATTAGATATCATTATCTAGGAAAAAAAACCTCTATGGCCAATAACACTATGGAAGCAGGAGGAGATGAGTGGGTTGATTTTGTGGGAGACAGTGACCGTTCCGTTGATTTTATTACTGTCAGCCACGGTACATAGTGGTAATGGATCTCATTATGGAAACCATTGAAGCAGGATATGAGTGTGTTGATCTTGTGGGTGCCAGTGACCTGTCCATTTATTATGTTACTGTCAGCCAGGGTACATAGGGGTAATGGATCCCATTATAGAAACTATTTAAGCAGGATGAGATGGATGGGTTGATCTTGTGGGAGGCAGTGACCTGTCCATTTATTATATTACTGTCAGATAGGGTAGATAGGGGTAACAGATCACATTATGGAAACTGTTGAAGCAGGAGGAGATGGGTGGGTTGATCTTGTGAGAGGTAGTGACCTGTCCATTGATTATTTTTCTGTAAACCAGGGTACGAAGGGTTAATGGATCACATCATGGAAACCATTGAAGCAGGATATGAGTGGGTTGATTTTTTGCGCACCAGTCCATTTATTATATTACTGTCAGCCAGGGGAAAATAGGGGTAATGGATCACATTATGGAAACTATTGAAGCAGGAGGATATGAGTGTGTTGATCTTGTGGGTGCCAGTGATCTGTCCATTTATTATATGACTGTCAGCCAGGGAAACATAGTGGTAATGGATCACATTAAGGAAACTATCGAAGCAGGAGGAGATGGGTGTGTTGATCTTGTGGAAGGCAGTGACCTGTCCATTGATTATCTTGCTGTAAGCCGGGGTACAACGGGTTAATGGATCACATTATGGAATCTATTGAAGCCGGTAGATTTGAATGTGTTTATCTTGTTGGAGGCAGTGACCTGTTTGTTGATTATATTAATGTCAACCAGACTACGGAGAGGGGACCGGAGATCTAGGATGAAAAATAACCAAAATGTTTGTGAAAATATTTGCCTATAACTGGATACTTTATACATTTCTATACATCTAGTTGATAGCTTATAATCTATATATCATAACCAGAGCCTTTATTTTCCCTCTTAGCCTCAACCAAACAACAAAATAACATCAGCAGAAGAATAAAAGTCATAAATAAATATAAGTTTTCATCTAAAAAACTAAAGTGTAGAGTTGCCTAGTAGGCAGTAATCTGTCCACTTGGCAGGGGGACACCTTGGCCGGACGATCTGGTCCCAAACACGGAATGTAAATGTCATTGTCTATACTTACCTGCTTCCTTTATGATCTTGTATTTTTTGTTTTTTTGGGGGGGTTATTTGCTCTCCTTTGTCCCATAGCAGATCATGAACTCAGCATCTCATCGTTATTTTTTTGGCTGGATAGAAGTGGGGTCATATATCAACCTGTCCCAGGGAACATTCTGGCAAATGTGATAGCTCTTTAATGAGTTTGTCTGGCCGTTAATTCTTCATCTGCCATGCAAAGATGCCGGTCTCTTTGTTTGGGCAACATATCAAAAGTTAACCGTGTGATTGTAGCACAAATGTCGCTGAATTCTTCCTTTGGCTGCCACCTTATTATTAGAAATTTAACCATTTCGCGGAAAGGCGTCAATAGGGACATCCATTCCCGAGCTTCGGAGATTCCGTCGTAATTGGGAAACCGTTGTACATCTCCGGCTGCTCATTAAAAATTTTTGATGTTTTTGTAAATATGGCAGATAAAGGGTGTCACGTCCTAATTTTTCCCGGCGCAGAAGGGCGAACCAGACAATTGTTAATTAGTGCTGTCTCCATAACTGAACATCAAGTTACGATTTTAACTCCCGAGCCCAAATTTTTTCCCATCTATCTCGGCCCTTTCCAGTTCTTTCCATTTTTTTTTTATTCTCCGATCTCGAAATACTAGACCACTGTTCTTTTAACAAAAGTCATCGATATCTTGAATTTTGACTCCCCAAATGAAGCTCACGACACCCCCCCCCCCTCTCCAATTGAATCATCCCGGCTCTTGTAGGGAGTCGGATGAGTTGTCTTTGGAAATTAAGCGATTATAACTCGATCCTCTGGGATCTGCCCCGAGCTGCCTCTCAGCGTTTATTGGGCACGGCCTTCGCGCCATCGGTGATGGCAAATTTACAAATGTTTAATATCAAAGCTGGAACATTCATGCGGATCTGCGGTGCGAGTAATAATGACTGAATGTTACAGACTGACAGATACATTTTTATTGATTGGCATGGGGGGCGCTATAGAGAACAACTTCCAGTAAAAAAAGTTGGAGACATCTGCCAATTTTTTTTGTTATTATCCTATCCCTTCACTTGAGTTTTTTACACTAAGGACAACCCCTTTTATTTGATGGCCACTCCTTTTTTACTGTGGAAGGTTTCCCTGCAGTGGCCACTAGAGGAAGAATGGAGTATTACATGTGCCTTTTTGCACTGGGTTTCACAGTGAGCTACCACCATCTGTAAGGGGAAGTCCACTTAAGACAACTTATTTAAAGGGCTTTAACCATCTTTGGGATATGGATCTATTGATCCAAATTTATAAAATAAAAGAATTATTAAATGAAAGCTCAAGTAACTGAGCTGCAGTTCCTCAGCTTGGCCACTACATAGAGCATAGCTCTGATGTTTGTGTAAATTATCCCACGGGAGGCAACTAGGATAGGGGGGTCCCATGTGTGAGCTCCAGACAAAGCTAATTTTGTTATATGTGTGTGAATAAGGTTCAAGTCGCAGGGATCAACTTCATACACCTTTGTGGACAATTCTGTAGACCACCTGAGAACCCCCATGGGACCAGGGTAGGTTTTAAAAAGAATGCACACTTACCCCACTCCGGTTCCCGATTCCTATTTGACTCTGGCACATTGGGGTTTCAGGACGTCCCTTCTTCCAATGAGCGGACGTCACTTTTATTTTCCAGGGGACTTTACTTCCTGTGTTGTCCCCCAGTCCAAGGAGGCCACTCATTGGATGAAGCAGGTCCCTTGACCTCGGGAACTGCTCGTTGGACGTAGAACCTAAAACTCAAAGTCCAATATGTATGGGGGGGGGGTCATGTGCGAAGCCGGGTAAGAATGTGATCTTTAGCTCTTTCCAACCTTGGCTCCCTGGGGGGGGGTTCCATATATTAATTGAAAACCCCTTTAATGCCACCCTAGACAACTGCCTACAACCCCCAACCACATGATCAACCCTTCTTGGGTTCCGAAATCCATTAAGCTACCAGAATCCTCATCCTACATGGTTCTACATGGTCCTAAATCTGCCAATCAAAAAAAATTCCTGGATCATTGACCCTTATAACCTATGATCTTGTTTCGATCA
This sequence comes from Engystomops pustulosus, assembly GCA_019512145.1. Lineage (NCBI taxonomy): Eukaryota > Metazoa > Chordata > Amphibia > Anura > Leptodactylidae > Engystomops > Engystomops pustulosus. Next base: position 219,315,409 of record CM033643.1, on the reverse strand, counting down.
AGATATCCAGGCCTTTCTTGAACTCTCTATGACAATTCCCACAAATTTTTCATTGTATTTTTTGAAGGAGCTTTATTTTCATCATACAACAATAATATAAAAAAATGCATATCTTTATTGTCCCCCAAATCTTTAATACAGGCGGTCCCCTACTTAAGGACACCCGACTTACAGACAACCCATAGTTACAGACAGACCCCTCTGACCTCTGGTGAAGCTCTCTGGATGCTTTACTATAGTCCCGGGCTGCAATGATCAGCTGTAAGGTGTCTGTAATGAAGCTTTATTGATAATCCTTGGTCCCATTACAGCAAAAAATGTTAAACTCCAATTGTCACTGGGGCCATAATTTTTTTTGTTTGGATCTACAATTATAAAATATACAGTTTCGACTTACATACGAATTCAACTTAAGAACAAACCTCCGGACCCTATCTTGTACGTAACCCGGGGACTTCCTGTATATTCCAAATATATTTGGAATATTACAACTCAAGGCCAAACTGCATTACCAGTCCCGGCCTATAGTGAAGAGGGGGGCGCTGTTTTGCGCCGTTAAAACCCAATTAAATATCCAACTTTTTTCCTTGTATACTTTTCTGCTTAATTCCCTTCCGGAAAAAAAAAAAAAATCAGATATTAAACTTTATTTAAGTCTCCCTTAACTACAGTTTTGCTCATCTCTGCTGATTCTGTGCCACCACACAATGGAGGCTTTTAAAGTCAATCTTATAATGAGTTACAGCATGTTTTATTTTTTTTTATAATTTTTTTTTTACATTTTTGCAGCTTCCCAAGTGAATTAGTGGCGGGTCATGAAATCTTCTATAGCCCGGGTCTCAATTTTCGTTAAGCCTGGATTATAAGAAAGCAGAAGAATAAAGCAAAGAACACTTTATAATGCAGATTCACAAAGGAAGTGGTGTAACTAAATTAATTAGGCAAGTCTTGCGTAAAGATGCAATGTAATTATATATCGGAGACAGTTAATTAGGGAGCTACTTGGAAATTTCAGTGAATACAGTATTAAAGTAATTATACATAAATACTATCACCATTAAGAGAGCCGGGCATAATGAAAGTAATAAGTAATTATGTAAATAATAGAAGACTTGTTTTTTCTAATATTCCCCACACCTAACAATACTTTCCTCCTTCCCTCTGCCCCCGTGAATGGCGACTTCTCTTCATTTCAGACGCCGCAGTCAGAAAAGTGATGAACTTTGCGATCGCTTTGTATTATTCTCCCGGATGTGGAGCGGATGAGGCGACGGATCCAACTTGTGTGGGAGAAACTCAACACCGGACACAGGAATATAATGTACAGGTCACAGCACAGAGTATAATGGGGGCAGGGGGTCCGCAGTCACATCATATAATGTACAGGTGTAATAGGTCACAGCACAGAGTATAATGGGGGCAGGGGGTCCACAGTCACATCATATAATGTACAGGTGTAATAGGTCACAGCACAGAGTATAATGGCGGCAGGGGGTCCGCAGTCACATTATATAATGTACAGGTGTAATAGGTCACAGCACAGAGTATAATGGGGGCAGGGGGTCCACAGTCACATCATATAATGTACAGGTGTAATATGACACAGCACAGAGTATAATGGGGCAGGGGGTCCGCAGTCACATCATATAATGTACAGGTGTAATAGGTCACAGCACAGAGTATAATGGGGGCAGGGGGTCCGCAGTCACATCATATAATGTACAGGGGTAATAGGTCACAGCACAGAGTATAATGGGGGCAGGGGGTCCGCAGTCACATCATATAATGTACAGGTGTAATAGGTCACAGCGCAGAGTGCTCTATAACATGCTACCTGCAGAGACGACACTATGTATAATCTGCTCAGCTCCTCCTGCTCTATAACATGTGGCCTGTAGATAGGACACTACGTACAATCTGATCAGTTCCTCTTGCTCTATAACATGCTGCCTGCAGATAGGACACTATGTTTAATCTTCTCAGCATCTCGTGATCTATAACATGCTGCCTGCAGATAGGACACTATGTACAATCTGCCCAGCTCCTCCTGCTCTATAACATCCTGTCTGCAGATAGGACACTATGTACAATCTGCTCAGCCTCTCCTGCTCTATAACATGCTGCCTGCAAGTAGGACACTATGTACAATCTGCTCAGCTCCTCCTGCTCTATAACATGCTGCCTGCAGATAGGACACTATGTACAATCTTCTCAGCTCCTCTTGCTCTATAACATGCTGCCTGCAGATAGGACACTATGTACAATCTGCTCAGCTCCTCCTGCTCTATAACATGCTGCCTGCAAGTAGAACACTATGTACAATCTACTCATCTCTTCCTGCTCTATAACATTCTGCATGAAGATAGGACACTTTGTACACACAGTTCAGTTCATCCTAATCTATAACATGCTTCCTGGGGATATGACTCTATAACATGCTACCTGCCGATAGAAGATTATGTACAGCACTTGTACTGTATTTTAATAATCACATATTTGCCACCTGCGGTCACCACTAGAGGGAGCTGATAAGCTAACTTAGAATTTCATGCAGTAATCTCATCAGCTCCCCCTAGTGGTGGAAATGGGCATTAGGTCTTTTTTTTTGTTTTTGTTTTAGAAAAACAAAAACTATATATTTATAACTATATATTAGGGGATCAATCAGGTTATAATTTTAGCCCCCAAAAAACTGTAATGAAGACAAAAGTTGCACACTGACTTTAATCTCTTGATTTTCCTTAAATGTTTGATATCAGTGGGTGAGTGTGTGAATAGTAACATAATTACTATGATGTTTCAGAGTGAAACCTATGTATTATAGGTCTCCGCTATAGGGACGCTGAGGTCATGGAGCCTGACAAGGAATCGTCTGTGTGTCTCCCGAGCGTCTGGCACTTCTCCGCTGACACCTTTGAACTCTTATCAATTATCTCCAATTATCAGCTCTCCTTTCAATAAACATTTGGCGCTTATAAATGACTCAAGGTTATATCCCCTTTAAGACTTTGCAGAAGACTCGTTGTGTAAGACTGTCACTTCCTCGCAGGTGGTGAAGGCGCCATTGATGGATATGATCCTTCTACTTGATAAACGACAAGTTGGTTTGTATTCAACTTTTGTCTTCCGCTGCATCCATACTGTCCAATACGCAAGTATTTAAGGTATATACGCCCTTCAGGGGTCCGGAAAAGCCTAATGATAACATTCTATGGAGCCTGTGTAATGTTAATGTAATGAGATGGCTAACTTTTGCTTAAAACAGCGCCACACCTGTTCACAGGCTGCTTGTGGTATTGCAGCAAAATTAAAAACTTGGTGAACTTTTTAGAAATCAAGTAAAAAAAAATATTTTTTTTTAAAAGTCTATTGCTATACGGTGATGTCATAGACAAGTCATGTGACTGTAACAGTTGTGTGACTTTGTGTCACCCGACTATGGATGTAAAAGTCTTGCCGCATGCGACTTTGGTGTCTAGGGTGGCAAAGTTAAGGCAAGACCCACTGTGGCCAATCAGTTGCCTCTAAGGGTCCAAGTAGCATAGAACAAGTGATGTCATTGGGCCTTGTTGAGGCAACTAATTGTTAACTATGGATCCCATTTGATTTGCCAATGATTGTCCCATGACCCCGAAAACTTCCCATCCGTCCCTGGTCCAGCAGGACAGTCCCATACTTTGGACTCTTGCTCTGTAGGGGTTTTTCTAGCGGTCTGGGAGCAGGTGGCTCAGTGTCTGAAAAATGTTGGAAGTATTGTGGTTTTCAAGACCCATTGTGGCCAATCAGTTGCCTCTGAGGGTCTTGGTAGCATAGAACAAGTGATATCATTGGGCCTTATTGAGGAAACTATGGATCCCATTTGATTTGCCAATGATTGTCCCTGATCCAGTGGGACAGTCCCGTACTTCGGCCTCTGTCCCGGACAGTGGGAGGTTTGTCCCGGGACATCAACTCTATCTGGGTCATCCGAACACAGATTTTAATACAATGACGATAAGGAGAGCCATCAACTCCACTGAGGAGATAGTAAGGCTGCTGCGGGGGAATGGGGAGAGGTAAGTAATAAAGGTTTTTTTGTATTACAGAGAGAAACAGAGACTAAGCGGTGCAAAGGGAGAGGAGGACAGGGACTACATTATGCAGAGGAGGAGGACAAGGGGCCACACTGAGTAGATGAGGAGGACAGGGACCAAATTACGAGGGGTTATTGCATACCGGGGTCCATCAGGAGATAGTCACAGGAATGGGGCTTATACTATGTGGGAAGCCATTTAGGTGGGTTATATCCTATGCTAATAACACAGAGTGATCACTCCTGGGGATATTAGGTCTCCTTCTTCTTGCACCATGATTTAAGTCATGGGTATATATTTAGGTCGTCCTTCCGAGCTGATGACATTGTTATTAGTCATTTGGGCTTGAACAAGACCAGCACAAGGCCAAATGCCAATACATTTCTTCCACTTCATCTCCTACTTGAGGAATCTATGCGTTATCTTTAGTTTATTCCACTTACCCATAAAGGAGGTGATGACTTCCAAGGGTCTCGTGGGCTCCAAGCACTGGCCAGTTTCTGCTTCAGACATCACTTGGCACCTTAGAAGCGATATACCATGTGTGAGTGGTGCGCACATGGCCTGGCACCAGCTTCCGCTCTAATAACTATCTAATTAGGTACAATTGTCTGATTATCTTGCAGTTGGTGGTTTCTGTTACCCCCGTGTGATTAGTACGGTCCACAGTAAAAAGAAAGAGAAAAAAAAAAATCTCCAAAAAAATAATGAATTCTACAAAAATTTGGATTCTTGCAATTTATTGGCTGCTGGACCTAACAGTTATATGATAACATTTCCAGATAATGTTCCATAATATTAATTCTTATTGGCATACCTAGGCTAGAGACGGAGAACTCCACTACTATAGGACCCGAGAGGTTTCCCAGTCTCAAATGGTTTCTTCTTTCAAGAGATTTACCATCATGATCCAGTAATCAACACTAAAAACACTGGTGTGTGATTCCTCGTTCTGGATCTGCTTTCCTATTACTTATTATTAATGTAAAATGAATGTAAAAATCAATGTAAAAAATGTAATGTAAAAAAAAAAAGTAAAAATATGAAAATGAGGCCGAAAGGCTCTGGGGGCGTCATCATAGCCCCTCTAATCTGTCGTCTATTAATTATTTGTTCCTCTTTTTAGGGCTGCTGCTGGCCTCCGTCCCAGTGTGTACCTATAGTGATCCCTTGTTCTGGATCTGCTCTTCTATTACTTATTATTAAGGTATTTTATAATTATGCAAATGAGCCTAAGAGGCTCTGGGGGCGGCACCATAGCCCCTCCAGGCTCTATCGTCTACTAATTATTTGTTCCTCTTTGTAGGCTTACTGCCTGCCTCCTCTTTCTCCCACCCCAACCAGAGAGGTCACCCGTCTAATGTCAATTCCTATGTTTATACAGTCGTCCCCACATTGCGGCTCTCGGTTCGGCTAAGCGAGTGTAGCCCGGAAACAGTTGTGCACTCGAAGGATTACTGCGCATGAACAGGAATTGTTGAGAGCTGGCCTCTCTGGATGGGACGGGAGAGGGAAGAGGCAGGAAGTAAGCCTACAAAGAGGAACAAATAATTAATAGACCACAGAGCCTGGAGGGGCTATGGTGACGCCCCCAGAGCCTCTAAGGCTTATTTGAATAATTATAATGTACATTAATCATAAGTAATAGAAGAGCAGATCCAGAACGAGGGATCACAAACGGGACACACTGGGAAGGGAGAGGGAGGAGGCGGGTAGTAAGTCTGCAAAGAGTAGAGAATAATTAATTGGCGTCTGGGGGGGTCTATGCTGGTCATTCCTTCCCCCCCCCCCCCAGATCCTCTTAGGTTTATTTCCAATTATAAAATACATTTTCTGGGTAAACAATGGCATAAAAAAGTAAAAGAAGATCCAGTAGGACATCCCCATTATGCTATAAGACCCTCCTCCCTCTTTAGTACCACCCATGCTTATCTTTAAGATCCGCCTACAATAAAATAACATTCTACAATCAGATTATTCAACATCCATGACATTTTAAAAAAAAATAATAATGTGATTTATCTGGAATTAGGATTTAGGATATGTTCACACATCTTTGCAGCCGTTCACTCATACCTTTGTGTAAAAAAAGTAAAGTTTGGGCAAAATTGGGCCAAAAATGTAAATAAAAAAGTAAGTTCCACAATGAGGATTAGTCTCTAACGAGCCAGTCGATGAATAATGAGGGATACCTCCGCTTACGACCTCACCTGCTCCATTATATAACCTGATACTAAAAAATATACAACTCACCTGGAATAGAGGCGGGAAGATCACACACAGCAGCCGTAAAGCAAGGAGCAATCAGTCAATCTGCCTACAACGAGCCGACGGAGGGGGATGAATTTAATCCCCGTCTCCCCTGTATGTAGGTGGCCCTTAGGCTCTTCCCTACACCTGGGCACTTACCAGTGTCACACGTGTGAGGTCCAAAAAAAAGCAGAAAATCAGAAAGCTTATAAATATTAACCCTTAACAGTAAGTTAAATTTTGCCATGAGGATCAAAAATTTTTTTTTTAAATTTTCTCCATTTTTTATTCTGGGAGTCATAACTTTTATTTGTTTTATGGGTGTAGCTGTATGAGGTCTTGTTTTTGGCAGGAGTTCTTTATGAAGGGGACATTTCTTCCTACATGTACATTGACGTTTAAATTAAGTCGATTTTTCTTTGGGCAAAAAACGTTTTTTTTTTGTTCTGTGTCACAATTAATAAAGTTTTTTGTTTTTTTTTTGGATTTATATTACTTTTTTAAAAATTTTTTTTGTTGTTGTTTAGTTCTATAAGTGGATTTTTAATTTAACTTTTTTGAAACTTTGCCACGACCAGTGGAAATTTTTTTAACACATTAAATGCCTCTACCAGTATTGATTGCAGCATATGGGGGGTTAATGGGAACCTGTCATGAGGATTTAGGCCCACAAACTGCCACCTATGTGCTATACAGGTTGGTGACAGGAATCCAATGATGGGAGATTTAGCATAACGCTGATAGTGAGGAGTCAAGGGAACGGAGAAGGGTCCTCTCCTGGATTGGTTGATGTCCCATATGCCGGGTACAGCATTACATACAGTATGATTCTGACCTCTGACCCTTCATTCAAATTCAGAGTGGAGATCCTAGCTTCACTCTTCTCCACCCCGGAGACGATTCCAGGCCCATTAGTTAATTTCAGAGCCTAGGCCAGACCTGTAACATTTATTTAGACACGTTAAACATATTCAGGCTGAGATAAGATCCCTTATATATTCAGACTCAGAGAAGATTTTTTACTTATATTCAGACCCCAGACCAGACCATATACATATATTCAGACCCCAGACCAGAGCTTATACATATATTCAGACCCCAGACCAGAGCTTATACATATATTCAGACCCCAGACCAGAGCTTATACATATATTCGGACCCCAGACCAGACCATATACATATATTCAGAACCCAGACCAGTGCTTATATATATATTCAGACCCCAGACCAGTGCTTATACATATATTCAGACCCCAGACCAGACCATATACATATATTCAGACCCCAGACCAGAGCTTACACTAATTAGACCCAGACCAGTGCTATACATAATTCAGACCCCAGACCAGTGTATACAATATTCAGACACCAGACCAGAGACTTATACATATATTCAGACCCAGACCAAGACCATCATAGATTATATTCAGACCCCAGACCAGAGCTTATACATATATTCAGACCCCAGACCAGAGCTTATACATATATTCAGACCCCAGACCAGACCTTATACATATATTCAGATTTGTTATATATATATATTGGGACCCCAGACCAGAGCTTATACATATATTGAAATTTGCTACATATATTTGGACTCAAGACCAGACTTTATACCTATATTCAGATTTGTTAGATATACGCAGACCCCAGTCCAGACCTTATAAATATATTCAGATTCCGTACATATATTCAAATCCCAGACCAGACCTTATATATATATTGAGATTTTTATATATTTATATATTCAGACCCTAGACCAGACCTAAATACATATATTCGGATTTGTTATATATATTGTGACCCCAGACCAGAGCTTATATGTATATTCAGATTTGTTAGATATACTTAGACCCCAGTCCAGACCTTATACATGTATTCAAATTTGTTACATTTATTCAGACCCCAGACCTTATACCTATATTCAGATTTGTTAACTATACTTAGACCCCAGTCCAGACCTTATACATATTTTTAGGTATCAAAGCAGACCCCTTATATATATTCATTTATATTTATCATTCCCTTGGCCATACCACTTCTGGTGCCAGGATCCTATGTACTGTAGGCTGCCTCTATATATTGAATTAATAAATAATTTAAGATTTTTTATTCATTTCCTTTTTTTCGCCTCCCTTCTTTATTATGATCAAACACTATGGGGGGGTCATTTATGCCATTTTACCCACATTTTACCGATTTTCCCTGAATTGCCCCGGGATTTTGGCGCACGCGATCGGATTGTGGTGCATCGGTGCCGGCATGCACGCGATGGAAATGGGGGGGGGCGTGGCCATCGGAAAACCCGTCGGATTGGGAGAAACCGCCCGGCTTGGTGAACATCAGTGCACTCCGATGGAATTCAGCACAGCAGCGACACCTGGTGGACATCGGGGGAACTACCTTAGTGAATCCCGGCAGAACCGGGTATGTAAATTGCCACCTATGAGTGAGAAGGACTAATAATTGTGCAACTCCATATTGACACATTTGATCACCCATAGTCTATGCCTAGCGTAACCTAGATACTGGTGGATCTTATAAGTTCTGATAGATACCATAGCCTAAATTAAAAATTATCTCTGGCTCGCCACCCTTGTTCACTTTGGTTCCACCACAACCCAACTTGTGTTGATGGAATCAGTAATTTGTCAGTTGGATCCATTGCCATCTTCCTCGTCTACGAAGCACGACACCAGGAGCGGCGTCATCTCTCCAACCAGACGAGGACAGGCATGGAACACCGAGGCTTAGTTTTTTATTTTTTGACAATGGTCCAGGTCTACCCTCAGGTTCTGATCCAAGTCTTCCCTACGCAACGAAAGCTTCATATTCTTTACTTCTATATCCAATAATCGGAAACCAACAGCAAATCAATTACCAACCACAAGAGAGAGATAGACTCTCTTACCGGGAGACAAAAACATGGCAACAATTTTTATTTTTTTTTCCCACTCTTGAAATTTTTTTTTTCTTATCTCCAGCTCAAAGGCCAGACATATGCTGGTGATTGGGAGCGCTCTCATTAATCTTGTAGGGTTTTTTGGGGGGGAAGGAGAAAGGCTTGATCGATTAAAATGTACCTTTCGGAAAAACATACCGAACATTGATGAGGGTATCAGCTGGGCACTGGCTACAGTTATGTCAAACAAAGTGTGCTGAAAAGTGCCAACTTCTCCTTTTGTGCTGCGACACCGGCCGCTGCCAAAAGATATTAAAAAGCTTGCATGAACTAGGTGATGGCAGCTGTAACTATCTAAGTTATTGCCTGCCAGCTGCAACGCTGCTTCAGTGCTACTGGCTGCTGCCTTTTTGTTTGGTTCTCTGTTTTGTGTGCCCTTCTTCTAGTGACCGATTCGGGCGGAAGCAAGCAATCACCCAGTCACAGAACACTGCCACTAGCTATGGCAAAGCAAGGCAGCTTAGCAGTATCAATTGAGAGCCTTTCATTGAGCAGCTGATACAAGTAATATTTCTTTTGGACATTGCCCAAACCGGCTTGTATTGGTCAATGTAATCCAAGAAGCCCCCGTCGAAAGGGAGGGTAAGGGGGAGGGAGGGGGGTCTCACACACGCACACATATACTCCGATTACAGAATGCTGCTTTATTTCATTTTTTAATGTTTTTTTTTCCCCCCTCTTTCTCGTTAATCTTGGCTCCCAGCTATCTCAAACAATATAGCCAGAACGAGGCCGGTGCCAATCCCGCATCTGCGCCCTTAAACCTCCAGCAAATAAGAATTATGGAGGATTGTTTGACAAGAGCTTATGATACGCACACTTTCACGGCTCATATCTGGACATAAGTTCAAAGGTGTTCGGAGATAACGGCCCTTGGATGGGATGATTCTGCCATTTTAGTCCAGGGGGGGGGGGATTGACTGATTTTGGTTCGTAGAATAGGAGATGTTTCGTTCTTGCTCTTGACTTGACTTTGAATTTAGATATTTGGAATGGGTTTATGGGAGGACTTGGCCTGATGGTGACACCACTGTAGGTAGGTTACCTCTGTTATCTCCTGCTTATGTTAATCAGTCTTGGAGCTGGAGATAGTAGGGGGGAACATTTGTCGCCTCTGGTGGGGAAGGAATAGGAAGCAGAAGGGAAATTGAGGAGGAGAGCTGCAAATGATTGCCATTGTATTCTAGCAGATGCACCCTCGAGATGCTTGATATCGCACTTGGATTGCTTGGATAATGATACTTGGAACGGACAGTCGGACTCTTTCCAGGAGAGCGGATGAGTCCAAACTTTTCCTTTAACTACCGAGATCTTAGACTACAAGTTTGTCCTCAGGAGGAAGATAAGAAACCTCGAGTACTGGCATATACAAATATCTTGTATGCCATGCTGGGAAGTTATAACGGGCATTGTGGGCTAAGCACATACACCAGCAACGTACTGTAGATGAGAGGGTGCAGGAGATCCATATATTCAAACCAAATTTGGGTACAGGTAATGATCATTTCCTAACACTGGGGTTGCTCTAGAGCTATAGACAAGATTTGGGATTGTGAATGAGAATAAATAGAAGCAAAAGTTCCCCTTATTTACTTGTACCAATAAGTAGACAGAGGAAAGGCAACTCAATGCAGAGAGCTAAGAGCACAGCAGTGTGAGGACATCAAGCCTAGAATGTAAATTAATTTTTCGCAGTCCTGCTGCTACTAACGACACACACAATGATATGGTTACGCAGCTCTCCAGGAACAATACCTAACACTGGCTGCAGAGAATTCTGGAATATGAATACATATTTCCACCTGACAGTAGATATACCAAAGCTAATAGCTAAAGACTAACATATGCCATCAAACGAGCACCGGTGTATGATAAATGACCCCCCATAGAGTTGGTGGTTAAAGGTCCTCTTTAAGGTGCTCCGGTTAGCAGTAGAATAGTCGTCAATGTCACCCCCTTTACTAAGGTGCACTCATCTGCCTCCAGACTTAAGAATGACTCTTCCTGGACTAAACACATTAAATTACTTACTGTACTTCACTTATGTCCTGCATAAGTTTCCATGTCGGAAGTGCAGCTCACCCACATACAGAAGGTCAGACAGAGAGCGCCGATAATTTTAACAAGATACATGAAGTTTAGTTGTTTAATGTCTTGCTCTCCAATTACATCTAGAGCTGCATTTAAAATTCTTTGTTCCAAGGTTTCGTGGTTCACATATTCTTCTGGTTCCCTGCACTCGGCTGTTCATGTAATGGATTATAGAATAATTACTAAGATGTTTGTATATACGAAACGTGATCTTGTGACTTATTTTTAAAGATATTGTAATGGGGACTCTGGACTCAGGTTCAACAGGACAGGACAGTGAACCCTAAATCTCCAGGCCTCCACCAGCCCTGCTTGCTTGCCTTTGTATATCCTATGCGATACAAGACAACCATTAAGATATTTCCTTCCTGCACCAAAGTGTGGACATGTAACAAGACAAGTCAAATAATACAAAGGGGAGGTCGGCAGTGCAGGTCACAATTGAGAAAACATATATAGTGCAGAATTGTATACAAGGAGGAATAGTCAAGAACGTAAGCCAAAAATCGAAAAAAAAAACGGAGGAGTAAAGATGTAGCAAGACACAATACAGACAAGAGAACTAGCAAAAATTTTTTAACCTGCCATAGAGTGCTCTTCAGACTGTCGACTGAAAAACAAGCTAGAATTCAGCGACTTCTCAGCCTGACAGTACAAACTGCAGAAGACCAAGACGCAGATTTAACAGATATTTAATTAGACGACATCATTGGTACATACATCTCATCCTTTCCTATAGCCCCATGTACCTTCATACCAATTTTGTCATAAATACAGCAATACTGGGGGAGTTCACAGCTCCCATCTTAAACCACCCTACCCCGGTGGTCCGGCGTCCGTATCTGTCAAGAGGCTCCGGCAAAGTTATGAGTCAAATATGAGGCAAAGTTAGCCAGGTTGGGCCTAAGACCAGGTCTGAACTGGCAGAGATTTTTGCTATAGTCTTTACCGGATTTCCTACCCATCCCCTGTTCCCGCCGAAAGTGGCGTGCGGGCCGGACAAACAGGGAAACCGGTGCGAAGGGGGAGATACATGTGCCTTATATTTCTATGTGTAATTTTATCTAATATATATGACCATTGAGTATAAAAACTTTGTTTTTTTGCAGCTTTTTAGCCCAGAATTTATTTTGTCCAATCCTCTCCAGTGTTGGTAATGAAGATATTTCCATTTGTTCCACCCCCCTGCCCATTTGCGTAATTCACGTAAAAAGTCCGAAAGGTTAAATCAAGAAGACTTATATCCACGGGAAAGGCTCGGCGAGGGCAGGGTATTCTCCTCCATTTCTCTTTGGTAAATGTCCAGGAAATTGTCCATCTAGAAGAATGATGAGGCGGAAATATAATTATCCGTGTACCGCGTTTACAGAAAATGCACGGAACAATGACATGGAAAGATTTTATTCTCATTACAAGAGCCCCGGATAAGACGGCCGGGCACGCACCGTGGATTTGCTGAATGTAGCAGACTTTGTGTTTTCATTAAAACCTAAACGATCCCGTTGGTCGGGGGGGACCTCGGCACAGACCGGTGCTCATGAGGGATGAATGGGATTTTGGATCTAGATTTTGGTGGTCATTGTACCTGTAATGGCTTGTTGCTTGTATTGCCTTCTCCTACCATTGAAAGGTAATATTGTCTCCTGAATAGAAGCCTCGGCTTTTTTTGTTTCCAAGTTTCTATGTTCCGTACGGATAAAATCTACATCAATTAAATGTTTATATTTGAGCGGAGTGCAATAATTATTGGATATGAAAGTCTCAGGGGGAAATCATAGGTTACGATATAAACGGACGGAGCGCTGACTATTACATGTCAGAAAGCTACATAACCGGGTTTTATGTGTATGACATGTTTGGACTCTTTTAGCTGATGTGTGCCATGGATATTCCTAGGGGCAAGGATGCCAGAGCAGAAAAGAGGGCGATAGGTGTAGGTATTATTTGTGACACTATATGGTGCTGGTGTGTGTGTGGCCGCATTATAGAACATTTCTCTTCTAGAGGTCAGAGGTAGAAAAGAAGGTTGTTGTAGTAGTCCAGATGGGAGGTGATGAGGGTATGGACTTGATAAAAGGAAACCAAAATGTAGCCATGGACTCGCTATCTTGTAGACTTGAGGTCGAGGAAGATGATGGTGAAGGCCACAGGAAGTAGTGGGGGTTTAGATATGTGTCTTGAAAGACAGAAAGCTATTTATAGTTACACCCAGACACCAAACTTATGAGGCTGGTGAAACTTAGGAGCTTGAGAACTATAATCAGGTCATCTACTTTTAGGTTGGATAGTCTTTGTGTCAGGCTCAGAGGTTGTGGATCCACGGAACCACTGCGGACGATGACACAAGCCAACACCTGGGACCGGAGTCTAAGTGGCACCCGGTTTTCACCAGAGCCCGCCGCAAAGCGGGTTGGACTTGCTGCGGCAGGATAACACCAGGTCGTTCCACAGGAGTGACTTGTCTGCAGTGGCAGCCAAGGTCAAGGTACAGAAAGGGCAGGCAATCTCGTAGTCGGGCACAGGTAGGAGGTCAGGGCGGGCAACACAGGATCAGAGTCAGAGTTGTAGCAAAAGGTCAGGGCAGACGGCAAAGGAGCGAAGTCAGAAACAGAACCAGAGTCACAGTGGAAATACTCAGAAACAGCGCAAGGCATCAAAACAGCTTTCTCCAAGGCTCAAGGCACAAAGCTATTTAAAGGCGCAGGTGTTCAGCCAGCCACCAATCAGCGGTGCGCTGTCCATTTAAATTTCCTGAAGATGCCGCGCACACGCCTTAGGAGACGGGGACGGGTGCAGAGCTTGGCCGTGGATCCGGAACGGGGAGAGGGGAGTTGCGCTGGCATCGCGCCTGCGAGCCCTGGGGGACACGGGTGAGCCTGCAACCCACGATATGGGTCGCGGGACCACCCGTGACATTTCGGATACCCTGTTATATCTAGTGACATCCTAGAAATTCAGCAGGTTCTTATGCGTCTCGGGAAATATTTCCATGTATAGTATAGCCTGCGGCACAAGTGTTCTCGAATGTGAATAAACCACCTAAAATCCTCATTGCGCAGAAAAAGAAGTCTGATCTAATTGGCCTTCTGTCCTTCCCTCGGCAGAGTGCTTGGTACTCCATTGTCGCTACGTGTGCTGAGTGCTTTGCGACTGTATTGGTGTCTCTTTGTTGTATGTGATGGAGCCTTCAGTCTGTGGGGAAGAATCTGACAAAGCGTCTTGCGCTTAATGGACAGACTATGAATGATTGCTTTGTACAATGGAGATCTGAATTCCAAATGACTCGATGCGTCTTCCTTTTAAATACGGTTACAGATCAGCATCTTATATTGTCGTCTGCACCAGCGTCGCGCTGCATTGTGTTACCGCATTTAGCGCTCACGTTTTTTTCCCGTCTCCGCCATCCGTTGGGGCGACATCGATGTTACGGCTTTGTCCTTGTCGAGAACAGAACTTTGCAAAAATTGATTTTTCATGCGAGAGATTGTAATGCATCTTCATTTACATTTCATAAGAAGGGCCCTAATAAGTGGCTGCCGAGTCATCCGCCGTCCTTACCATAGACGGGAAGATAATTCCGATTGGCGTAGGGTGCCCGGGTAAGTGCGCTAAGTAATATACTTGAACCGAGTGACATTGCAGAGATGGCAAATCGCGGGAAAGAGGAGACTGATGTTATGTTATTCCTTGTAAGAAAGAAATGTGAGAATATATAGGAAATTATCAGACTGAACGCGTCTGGGCCATAGTCTAGGAATGGAGTTTCTTCTTTACAGGTAGATCGTGTAAGGCAATAGAGAGAACACATTGGAGCACATTTACATACCCGGCCGCTGGAAATCCCCGAAATTGCATTGTCTGACTCCAATGCACATCTGGCACGATTCACTAAGATCGTGCGTCCGATTACCTGCATATGTCGCTTCCCCGCTCAGGTCCCCGGAGTTCACCTATTCTTCCAGGTGCATGTAAGTGCATTGGATGCGACACAATTTGAATATTAAATCCCGCGCTCAGTCTGAATCAGTCGGAAGGTAAATAACACATCTCTCCAGGGACAGTACATAACACTGGCTACAGAGAGCACAGAGTACAGCAGTGGGAGGACACACCTCCAGTATAATCCTGATATGTAAATCTATATTTCACAGTCCTGATGCTACTTATAACATATACAAGTATAGATTACACATCTTTCCAGGGACAATACATAACACTGGCTACAGAGAGCACAGAGTACAGCAGTGTAAGGACATGCCCCCATCGCTTTTAGAGAAGCTACAATCCTGGAATATAGGTACATTTTCACAGTCCTGCTGCTACTAACAAAACACAGAAATGCTTTATTACACAGATTTGATGTCTGTTACCAGACACTGAACACAGTTTTGAATGCTCAGAACTTCTGACATCTCCTTTAAGTATATAAAGTGTCTTTCTTCCCAGTCGGAGGAGACGGCGCCGTATCATGGAGGGAGCAATGAGCATGAAGACAACATGGATGACTCTATTAGCCGCGGCGAAGACAATCTCCATCCGCAGCTCGGGGCTTCTCGGTTGGATTCGTCACCCGTAGACGCATGAACATTTGGGGCGTCTTGAGATGCTCCGGAGATGCGCGGCAGAAGTCGTAAATTTCTGCTTTGTTAATTTCCTTTGCTGTTATGTGCCAGCGCCCGGCGCTCGCAGGGATAAATCGTCTCTGACCTGCTTTCCTTGATATGTAGTTTTATGGACTTTGCTTATACGGCAGTTCAGCAGCAGCGATTCCAGAGCGCGGCCAACGCAAGGAACGGACCCCGGCCAATTTCTGTCTGCACGGAGAGAGGGAGCGCAGTTGTGCCATACTGTGAGTTATAACCCTCCAGATGTCAGATTTGGGAACACAAAAAGCACTCGAGTACAATAATGGCTGCTCAAGATATTAATCCAGACCTTAGCGATGCCTCAATATCGGCGCGGCGAGTCTTGGCAGCCCTCCGTGCCTGCGCGGGGCAGAGTTATACAGAGCGCAGGAGTCGCTGTGCTGTTATACGCCGACATATTTCACATGAACTGTTTAAGGCTTGGCAATCGCAATTTGCGGCCCCTCTCCGGAGACGTGCGCTTGAGTCTGTCACTTGTGTGCGGAGAAGAGATCACTTATAGTATAGAGAGGATTTCACGCCAATGTGCTAGGAAATCTTTAAAGGGGCAAGATCCCAATACCCATCATTCCCGAGGAACACTCTCTTCAACTCCAAATTTTTACATATACAGGATAGGAGTAGTAGTACTGTGCTGTGCCCATATATAAAGGATAGAAGTAGTAGTACTGTGCCCATATATACAGGATAGGAGTAGTAGTGCTGTGCTGTGCCCATATATATAGGATAGGAGTAGTAGTATTGTGCTGTGCCCATATATACAGGATAGGAGTAGTAGTATTGTGCTGTGCCCATATATACAGGATAGGAGTAGTAGTACTGTGCTGTGCCAATATATACAGGATAGGAGTAGTAGTACTGTGCTGTGCCCATATATACAGGATAGGACTAGTAGTACTGTGCTGTGCACATATATACAGGATAGGAGTAGTAGTACTGTGCTGTGCCCATATATACAGGATAGGAGTAGTAGTACTGTGCTGTGCCCATATATACAGGATAGGAGTAGTAGTACTGTGCTGTGCCCATATATACAGGATAGGAGTAGTAGTACGGTACTGTACTATATATACAGGAAGGAGTAGTAGTTACTGAGATGGCCCATATATACGGATAGGAAGTAGTAGGACTGTGGCCATATGATACAGGAAGGAGTAGTAGTACTGTGCCCATATATACAGGATAGGGTGTAGTACTGTACTGTGCCTATATATACAGGATAGGAGTAGTAGTATGAGCTTGGCCCATATATAACAGGATAGGAAGTAGTAGTATGTGGCCCATATATACAGGATAGGAGTAGTATTACTGAGCTGTGCACATATATTACAGGAATAGAGTAGCAGTACTGTTGCTTGTCATATAACAGGATAGGAGTGGTAGTAGTACGGTGATGGATATAGTTATACAGGATAGGAGTAGTAGTCATGTGCTGTTGCCCACTATTACAGGATAGGAGTAGTAGTATTGTGCTGTGCTCCCATATAGAAGGATAGGAGAGTAGTACGTGCGTGCCAATATATCAGGATGGAGTAGCAGTATGTGCGTGTATAATACAGGATAGGATTAGTAGTACTGTGCTGTTGGCCCATATGTACAGGATAGAGTAGTAGTACTGTGATGTGTCCATATACACAGGATAGGAGAGTAGTACTGTACTGTGCCCAAATATACAGGATATGAGTAGTAGTACTGTGCTGTGCCATATCATACAAGGATAGGACGTTAGCAGTATCGTGCTGTGTCATATATACAGGGATAGGAGTAGTAGTGCTGTGCTGTGGCCATTTACAGGATAGGAGGATAGTACTGTGCGTGACATATAGATAGGATTAGGGAGTAGTAGTTTTTGTGACTGTGCCCAATATATACAGGATAGGAGTAGTGAGTAGTAGTATTGTGCTCTGTGCACATATATACAGGATAGGAGTAGTAGTACTGTTGCGTGCCAATATTACAGGATAAGAGTAGCAGTAATGTGCTGTGTCATATATACATGATAGGAGTAGTAGTACTGTGCTGTGCCCATATGTACAGGATGGAAGTAGTACGTACTGTGCTGATGTGCCCGTATGTACAGGATAGGAGTGTAGTACTGTGAGTGTCCATATAACAGGATAGGAGTAGTAGTACTGTACTGTGCCCATCTTATAAGGATAGGAGTGTAGATACTGGCGGTGCCAATATATAAGGGATAGGAGTAGACAGTACTGTGCGTGTGTCAATATATACAGGATAGAGTGAAGTAGTAATGTGCTAGGTTATTCATATGCAGGATAGGGAGTGTGGTAGTACAGTGATGTGTCTATTTGCAGGATAGGAGTGAGTTACGTACTTGCGATGGTCTACGTTATGAGGATAGGAGTGGTAGTACTGTGATGTGCCCTAATAGAGGATAGGGAGTAGTGTACTGTGCTGTATCCAATATAACAGGAGATAGGGAGTAGTGTAGTACTTGGCTGTGCCCATATATACAGGATAGGAGTTTAGTACTGTGGTGTGTTCTTATGCAGGAAGGAGTTGTAGACTGTAGGTTCTAGTTATGCAGGATAGGAGTGGTAGTACTGTGATGTGCCCATATATAGAGGATAGGAGTAGTAGTACTGTGCTATGTCTATATATACGGTATAGAAGTAGTAGCCAGATCACGGGTAATGGAGGTCCCTGGGCGCGGTGGGGGCCTCCAATAATTTAGTTATAAGAAATATGTTAAAACTTTAAATAAAGTAAATGTTGCTTTAAAAATGTTGCTCAGCTGGAGTGTACCCGACTGTATAAGAAGGGTACACACGGACTGTTGGTGTCCATAGTCTTTAGTCAGGTATAAAAAAGGGTTAAGCATGCACTTTAGGAAGTGGGTGGGATGCTCTGTGTCCCATGTGGCAGAGTTTTTCCCCTCCCTCTCCCAGCAATCACTTATGGGTATAAAAGGGGGGTTGTGGTCTAGAGTAGTCCTCTTTGAACTTCACCTCAAGCTTGGCATAGCTGTGAGCAGAATTGGAGACAGTTTTCCTGGGGCGCTTTCCTGCCAGGTATCATGGGCGATCCCCTTATCGCGGCCCTGCGGGACCGTGTTAGGAGAGAGGGTGTAGGCTGGCTTTCCCAGATAATTGCCCCTGAGGCGCCGGCATCTGCGGCGGTTATGCCCCCGCCTGAACCCCCTTGCCCATCTCGGCGATCCGCGCGCTGCTCGCGGCCGCCGTCGCGCTTAAGCCCGTCAACACCCGCGGTCCAAATCTGGCGCACGCTCCCGGAGCGGTGCGACACTCCGAGCAGGCGCGGGCGCCGCTGCGCAGCCGCAGCCTGCCCCGCTGGTAGCTCCTCCCCCTATGATGTCACTTCTGCCCGGGCCCTCCGCACTTCCGGTCACTCGCGTGCAGCCGCCATTTTGCGAGATGGGCACGCAGGCGAGCTCTCCTGCCTCCTCGGAGGATTTAAATGCTGCGGCGCCTGAGTTACCTCAGGCACCTATTCCGCCCCCTCGTGAGCTGGAGCAGAGGCAGCTGCCGGCCCCCACCCCCGTAGGTGTTGGGTCTTCCCCCCCACCGGCAGCAGCATTAGTTCCCCCTTTGCCTCCAGTGGCGGCCGCTGCTGTTATGGGACCCCCAGTCAGCGTGGACAGGGTCCGCAGCGCCCGCTATAGATCTAGCAGGTCCCGCTCTATCTCGCCCGCCCGGGAGGACCGCAGGTGGCGACGCCGCGACTCTGCGGAGCGTTATTATTCCGACAGGAGCGTTCCAGATCATCCCGCCTGTCGCGGCGGTCCAGATCCTCCAGATGGCGATCACCGTCATCTTCAGACGTGTCATCCAGCGAATCCGAGGTGCCTGGGTCTCGTGGCCGGGAGCGGCCGCGTCGGGACCACAGGGGGTCTTCCAGGGTCCAGAGTGTGGATCAGCAGTCGGTCTTACCTTCAGTACCAGCCCCATCCGCCAGTGCTCCAGTGGCAGCTTCAGGATCTGGTGAGTTTCAGTTCGCAGGTGCGTGGAAAAAGGGTGATGTGGGTCAGCCGGGGTGGGGGGGGGGGAGATATTGCAGACTATAAAATCACTGTTGGATAGGATCCCCCCCGCTGGCGCTGCGCCCGCTCCCTCTGTCGCCTCTGCTCCACGGCCGGCAGGGGTACACAAGGACTCAGTTTTCTGTGCAGTCAGTCCGCCGGGTTCGCATTTAGACCAAGAGGTAAAAGAGAAGATTTGGGCAAATGCCTATTTGGACATTTGGACCTTGGTTACAGCAGATCAGCACACTGTGGATAGAGAGAGGAGAGTTTGGTCCGAGAAGCCTCAGGAGCGTAAGCCTAGGGTTGCAAAAACCATAAATAATTGGTTGCAAGCTTTTATGGTTCTCGGCTGTTTTATGGGTGAGAAGCATCCTGAGCACTGTGCTGAGCTTTTTACGTACTTGGACGTGATCTATACGTCATATAAGACGCACGGGGGGTCAGATTGGTGGCGCTACGATGAGGATTTTCGTAAACGCTTAGCATTAAATCCAGAGATAGGATGGGGGGTAAAGGCAGCGGACGTATGGCTGTGCCTCATGGTTTCCCCAAAGACCCCCTTTCAGCAAGCGGCCACTTCCGCATCCGCAAATTCCGCGGCCGCGGGAGTGGCCGTTCGTGGACCCGGAGCCTGTTGGCTCTTCAACGAAGGCCATTGTAAATTTTTCGGCTTGTGTAATACAAGCACGAATGTTCCTCCTGTGGCGGTTCACACGCCGCCTTGCGATGCACTCGTCCCACCGTCAAATCGGGCAGAACAACTACACCCGGTCAAGAACAAAAGGACCCCGGTGAGCATAGCCGCGATGGGGCCTTGGCTAGACAGGTACCCCAATAAGTCGGATGCAGCTGCCCTGCGCGGGGGTTTCACGTTTGGTTTCTTTATTCTTTTTTCTTTGGAGAGGTCTGGGTTTTTCGCGGATAATTTAAAGTCTGCCCGTGAATTTCCAGACGTTCTGAGGGACAAGGTATACAAGGAAGTAGTTTTAGGACGCATTGTTGGTCCATTTTCCTCCCCCCCCTTTTCCAATTTTCGGGTGTCTCCGCTGGGGGTGGTGCCAAAGAAGGAACCGGGTAAGTATCGCCTGATACATCACTTGTCGTTCCCAAAAGGCTCCTCTGTGAATAATGGTATCCTTCCAGAGGAGTCGTCGGTTACATACGCGTCATTCGACAGGGCCGTCGCGCTTTTGCGCCGGGGGGCGTTTATGGCCAAATCTGAAATTGAGTCGGCGTTTCGCTTACTTCCAGTACATCCCGACTGCTACCATTTGTTGGGGTGCTGTGTTGACGGTCAGTATTACTATGACGCAGGCTTACCTATGGGGTGTTCCATTTCCTGTCGTTATTTTGAGATGTTTAGTTCTTTTTTGGAATGGGTAGTGTGTCAGGAGTCGGGACATCGCTCCGTCACCCACTACCTTGACGATTTTCTTTTCATTGGCCCTGCGGACAGCCCAGTGTGTTCCTTTTTGTTATCCACTTTCCGTTTTCTCATGCAATGTTTCGGGGTTCCCCTGTCGGAGGAGAAGACGGAGGGTCCTAGCCAGGTTATCACTTTCCTCGGGATAGAGTTGGATTCTGTGGCTATGGTTTTCCGCCTTCCTTCTGAGAAGCTCGAACGTTTGCTGTCCGTGGTAGATGGGTTTTGTTCTGTGCGCAGGGTCACGCTCCGGCAGGTCCAATCCCTGCTCGGAATGCTGGTCTTTGCGTGCAGGATAATGCCCATGGGGCGGGTTTTTTCCCGCCGTTTGTCTCTTGCCACGAGAGGTGTGACTATGCCTCACCATCACATTCGTATCACCCGATCCCTCCGTGAGGATTTGATGGTGTGGCGGAGTTTTCTTCTGTCCTATAATGGTCAGACCTGTTGGCTGCCTCCTCCGGTTTCCAACTCCGAGATGTCTTTGTTCACAGATGCGGCCGGTTCGACGGATTTTGGGGCGGTTTTTTGCACCGATTGGTGCGCCGCTCCATGGCCGGTCGAGTGGCAGGAGTCTGGTCAATGTAGGAACCTGACTCTCCTGGAGTTGTTTCCCATTGTAGTCTCTGTCGAGATTTGGGGACCGGAGATGGCAAACCGAAGCATATGTTTCTGGACAGATAATTCTTCTGTGGTTTATTGTATTAACAAATTATCTTCTTCCTCTCTACCAGTGCTATCTCTCCTTCGTCCTCTGGTTCTACGTTGTTTGCAATACAATATCATTTTCAGGTCCCGTCATGTCCCGGGAGTTTTGAATACTGTTGCTGATTCTTTATCTCGGTTTCATTGGCAGGAATTCCGGTCCCTGCTGCCGTCGTCCCTCCCGGAGGGGCGGGAGTGTCCGTCCCTGCTGTGGGACTTAGTCCAGGTTTGATGGCCTTGGTGAGGGCGTCATTGGCCCCGGCAACGTGGCAGCAATATGGTAAGGCGTGGGTGGCCTGGCAGGCCATTGCGGGGGAGAGACCGGTGTCCTCTAGTTAGTCGGACCGCCTCGAGGTCACGTGCCAATACCTGGCTGTTCTGCGGGACGGTCAGGTGTCTGGTTCCTGGTGGCATTTCGTTCCATTTCCAATTGCGGGGATGGACAGATGTCACTAGGGCTTTCATAGTTCGGCGAATACTGAAGGGCTGGAAACGGGAAGGAGTGTCTGAAGAATCTCGCCACCCGGTGTCTTTTTCGTTGCTTTGCTCTTTAGTTCAGGCGTGCGCGGTAGTATGCTCATCTGAGCATGAGGTGTTACTTTTTTCTTTGGCTTTTAGTTTTTCTTTTTTTCGGTGCGTTCCGCATCGGGGAACTAGTGCCCCCCTCATCCGCTCGCCCTGGTGGCCTTCTTAGAAGGGATGTGGTACTGGGTCCCAATGTTGTCCGCATACGGGTGCGCAGGTCTAAGACGGATGTTTTTGGGAGGGGAGCTTGGGTGCGATTGCAGTCAGTTTCTGGTCCTGCTTGCCCTTTTGCGCTTGCATCTCGTTTTTTGGCGCTTCCTTTAGCAGCAGAGCGCTTATTGGTCCATGAGGACGGTTCCCCTCTCACGCGTTTCCAATTTTCCTCGGTTTTTAAGAAATGCTTGCAGGTTTCGGGTATGTCCCCTTCTGAGTATGGCACGCATTCGTTCCGCATTGGCGCAGCTACAGAAGCGGCCAGGGCTGGCCTTCCCGATGCGGAGGTGATGCGCATAGGGAGGTGGCGCTCAGCTTGTTTTTCTAGGTACATCAGGCCTGACCTGTTACAGTGATTTCGGTTTTTTAACGTTTCTCTCTTTTCAGGTTCTGCTTCGCAGCAAAGCCAGGCGCCGTCTGTTTGGGTGTTAGGTCATTCCTACGTTTTCTGGGCAGCGCAAAGAGCGGAAATACGGCCTGGTGGCAGAAATCTTGGTTTCCAAAGAATTAACCTGCATTGGAGAGGGATTCGGGGCCTGAGGTGGTCTCAGGTTCTTCCGGAGGTCGTCAATATCAGTGGATCTGCAGCTGGCCCAGTCATTTTAGTAATACACGCTGGGGGAAATGATTTGTGTCTTACCAGGGCTCCCAAGCTGCTCACTCTGATGCGCTCTGATATTGAGAGGCTTTCCTCTTTTTTCTCTGAAATGGTCCTAGTGTGGTCCGAGATAGTCCCAGGGGTGGTATGGCAAGGGGCGAGGGATTCGGGGGCCGTCGATCGGGCTAGGCGGATAGTTAATGCCCGTATGGCCAGGTTTGTTAGATCACGGTTTGGTGTTGTGGTTCGCCACAGGCAGCTTGAAGGGGACAATGCGAATTTAATGAGGGAGGACGGAGTGCACTTAAATGACACCGGCCTTGACATTTTCTTGTCGGGCATTCAGGACGGAATTGAACAGGCTTTGTTTTTGTTGGGTGGCGGTCGGAGTGCAGTATAGGAGTATACTGCCCTCCTTGTGGCGGAAAAAAGGAGATGAGTGTGTACCAGGTGGACGACTTGCCAGTCGGGAGTCCGGCTGGGCATACCGCTCCTGGTGGTGGTGTGAAAATAATGTTTACCGTTGGTGCCTTATAAAACCTGATGGTTTAAAATTGGAAAACTGTTTGCCACAAGGATGTGCCATTAAAATATGCTGTGACCGTTTTACACCCAACAACAAGCCTCTGCCTCCGTTTATTTGAAGGGTATGTTTTGGTTATCATGTTGCCAAAGTGCAATCTATAGGTTATTTAAGAGTGAATGGGTTTACTACCAATAGTCTGCTGCAGAACTTTGTAATATCCACTTCATTTCAATCAGGATCTAATTTTAATCCCCTAAACTGAAGCTTTGTTTTGATCGTTGGGGGTTGTGATTTGGATGCAATGGGGAGGAGCCTGAACTTTTAGGATACTCCCACACATTGGGGCACATTTACTTACACGTCCCGTCGCGATCCTCAAGGTGCGTTGCCCACGAGGATTCGGAGCTGCCGTGATTCACTAAGATTGTGCGCCCGATATCCTGCATGTGTCGCCGCCCCGCTCAGGTCCTCCGGAGTTCACCTTCTTCTTTCCGGTGCATGTAAGTGCTTTTTCTTGCGACACAATTTTGAATCTTAAATCCTGCACTTAGTCCAAATCTGTCGGGTTCTCCGACGGCCACGGCCCCCCCCCCCCCCCCCCCCGATTTGTGTTGCATGAAAGTCACCTCGATTGCGCCAAAATCCAATCGTTTTGCCAAAAACCCCAGTTAAATGCGTGGCAAAACTCCAGTCCGCGGACCCTTAGTAAATAAGCCCCATTGTGTATTAAACAAAAAATTTGAGAGTAGAAAATTGCCTTAATAATATAGTAATTCACTTGGACAATCCACATGAACAACCTTTATTTTCAAGAGATGTGGTAGTAAGTTGGCAGAACTTACTTGTGGTTGGGCAGATCTACCTCCAGCCCTGTCTTCTTCTGTGCTCCAAACTTCACCTTCAGACATAAGTCTGAGAAGTATTGTCAATAGATAGGGAGAGGCTGCAGCTGGAGATAGAGGAAGTCAGGTAGCCGATTTTAATAATTGCCCTTTTCAGGGTAACTATGCAGGGATAGGAGGCTGATATTGTGAGGGATAGATAGAAATTTTACATAATTGCCCTTTTCAGGGCAATGTGAAGAGCTGTGTGTGTATAACCATACTGTCTTATAACGCATCCACCTTTTCCACTTACACCATCACATCCACCTTCCCAGGATCGGTTAAAAAATTATTTTACATAGAAAAATTACAAACCAAAGACAGACTTTTGCTCTGCTCCTGTATATCCCAGTGTTCACACTACCTTTCCCTGGTCCTGTAGCTGGGCTGTCTCTCCGTGTGGAGGCGCTATAGCAATTGGGTTTATTAGAAGGTGGCCCTGCAGTGGTGTGATGTGTGCTCTGCCATGTGTCCAAATGTATGCCCCCCCCCCCGAGTTATTCCAGGAATGTATCCCTTGTGGGGGGGAGCGGTATTACTGTTTATATACCTCTGTAGTAGGACATCTCTGTGTTTTAGAGCAGTGATGGCAAACCTTTTAGATACCGAGTGCCCAAACTTCTAGGGTCCTGGGACTGCAAGAGGCCTTGAGTCCTGTTTGGCAAACTCTACCCTGGGGTGATGGCAAGGGTGCCCATATAGAGGGCTCTGAGTGCCACCTCTGCTTTAGAGCAAGGGGTTGTGGAAGAGAATTCAAGAAGTAGCTTTAGATGTGAGACTGCAGCTCTGGATGTGACTAGAGTATCAGAGACCATATAATGGCAGATTGATACTCCAGTGAGATTCAGAGCTGCAGTCATCTGAGATGCTATAACAATATATAGATGATTGCAGCTCTGGATGTGACTGGAGTATGAGAGATGATCTTATGGCAGATATAAAACTGCAGCTCTGGATGTGACTGGAGTATCAGAGATGATCTTATAGCAAGGACATGAGACTTCATCTTTGGATGTGACTAGACATGAGAGATGATCTTAAGGCAGATATAAAATTGCAGCCCTGGATGTGACTTGAGTATCATAAATGATATAATGGCAATGATAAAACTGCAGCTATGGATGTGACAGGAGTATCAGAGATTATATATAACAGCGGATTGATACTCCAGTTACATCCAGAGCTGCTGTCACCTGAGATTATATAATGGCAGATAGATGATGGCAGCTCTGGATGTGACTGAAGTGTCAGAAACTATATAACTATAGATAGATGATGGCAGCACTGGATGTGACTGGAGTATCAAACATGATATAAGAGGGTGCAGATTCATAAGGACAAAAATACAAACACACACAGATTTTATTTGTTTTTTTTAATTAATTTCTTTCTTTTATTTTTTATGTTATTATTTTAAGTACTTTTTTCCCCATATTTCCCAATTTATTACCCTCATTTTGAAGCCCTCTACCGACGGGTTTGCTCTCATCTATCTATCTATCTATCTATCTATCTCTCTATCTATCCCATATCTATCTATCTATCTATCTATCTCATATCTATCTATCTATCTTTCTGTATATCATATCTATCTATCTATCTCATATCTATCTATCTATCTATCTATTTATTATCTGTCATCTCTCTCCAATCATCGACAATCTATATCTATCTCATATCTATCTAGCACATCTCTATATTTTTTGGTATAAATGTTACTGCATGTTGCTTCGTTAGAAGATTTATGACCAGAAAAGTAAAATATATGTTTTCGCCTGACATAGAAGTCTGGCTTTTCTGTGTTTCTAGCAGCATTGCTGAAATCAAAAGAATTTGGAGCAATCCCTTAAGGTAAAGATTTAAGTTCTTATAGGACCAGCATATGTTCACTGTCTTTGCAGGCACCTACCTCATTACACGTCTGAAAGAATCTGCGGAAGTTCTCCAGTTCAAACACTGGCTGGGTCCTCTTCGGATTATGGGATCCTCTGATCGCGTCTTTTGATGTCAATATTGTTGTGTGTTCCTGTGTTCTTAGACGTTTGTAGTAGATATCAGATGTTACGATGTGAAGCATATGTACATGGCGGAACGGCTTTTTGTGATTGTCATGGAAACCAATCTTGTCATTTATTCATGTTTTTCTGTAGCTCTTTTTAATTTTGTAGGTCTTCACATTTGGGATAATCCAGGTCATGTTGGAATAGGGTTCCTTGGTAACATCAGATAAAATAATTCTGAAGCCAACTATCCATAAACTTCTAGACCATTTATAGACCATAATAGCCTCCAAATTCAGGGGGTGGTGGTTTAGCTGGAACGAGGTGGCCCATTATTGTGTTAGAATCTCTGAGCTCTGGTGGACCTCTTCAATGATCTTGGCTCCGAAAGAGCAGAGGTCGGAGAAGACCTAACCACATCCTTCTTAGACGTTTTAAGGCCTACATTGACCTCTTTTAATAGTTAGTTTTATACAAAAGGATATGTATTATCAGGAAATTTTTGGAGTTGTTTCAATTTTGGAGTTGGTCCTGTGTTTCAATTTGTGGGTGAGTATGCCACAATAAAAGTTTAAGCTGAAGAGTCAAGACAAAGGTAAGTGCCATTCTTCTTTGGCGTGTATCGAGTTTTGTTACCTTATTATTTTACCTTCTCAACCCATTAGACACCATAGCATCATGGAAGGGTCAATACAGTGGTCAGAACAGTAGATAACTCAATTTCTGACTATTTACCCCAAGTTGTGGTATTTTACATGGTAGAAAATCGACAGTCTCTTCATCCACACCAACGTTACAGGATTGTGGGGTCAAGATGCTGATGTGTTGTCCTTAAAGCTAAGGGTCATATTTGTAGACATTAAAGAGGTCGATTTGGGACCCTCAACCAACTACAGGAGCGAACTGACCTATGGTTTAGGGCACATGATCGACCTGTTTATTAGTGTTATGTGGCCCCAATAAAAAAAAAAAATCCTACCCCATCAGACTCACATCTTTAGATCCTGCGGCGGGGTGTCCTGCTCCGCGGCGGGGTGAGCTGCGATGATATCCTTGCTTGGTTGCGTAAGCAGAATTTTTTTTTACAGTGGTTTCCTAAAAGAGTTAATGAAAGTTACACAACAAGTATTATTAGCCATAAAATGTCGAAAAATGTTGTCATTTGCTGTTATTGTGTCATGTGGAGGTTCCTTTGGAACTGCACCAACCAACTGTTTACATTGTAAGTTTGCACTTTAAAACCGTCCAATGACTGGAGAAGATAGAGAAGGCAAACCAAGATGGAAGCTGCCCTAAACCTCACCCCCTATTAGGAAGAAAAAAAGCCACCACCACTCGAACTTTGCCTTACGATCGCCAGAGAGTTTGCCGTGATGCACAGGAAGTCCATGAAGACAGGAAGTCCATAATGACAGGAAGTCCATAATGACAGGAAGTCCATGAAGACAGGAAGTCCATAATGACAGGAAGTTCAGGAAAATGGCTGCCCCCATGATCGCTGTTTTAACTCAAATATCTCCTCCTTCGAGAACCTCTAGGAGCTCAATGAAATGAGCTCAATCGTAACTAAACTTTCATTATATGACAACCATTAGGTTAGTGTTCCTTTAAATCCTCCTCCAACAACATCTGCAGAAGTCTACGTGTCCGCAGCTTTGTTCAGGAGATAATTCATGAATGTTTTGTGCACTCTCCTTTCTTCCCCTCCACGTCTTATCTTGTGCCTGACGCTTCCCTTTTATTACAAGATTACACCCTTTGCTTTCTATCTTCTTAATTATCTCTCTCCTTGTTCCCTTTATATTTTTATTTGCTTTCTTTTGTAACTTGCGCAGTATCTTGTTTTGTTTCCGACTTTCGCTTCTTTTGTCTGACTTATTGCTTTTCCTTTTTTGTTGTTCGGTGCTTCCCAAACTCAAGCAAAATCTCCTTCCTGGAGGACGGCTATCTGCTCCAACAACGCTGATAATAATAATGAGACTTGATAATAATATTAAAGTTGTAATTCACTTCTCGATATTAACTGAGATAGAAGGAATTTAAATATTTGCTTGTCTTTATAAGCGTCTTGGTGTGTAAGGTATAAAATCATATTCCTGGGATATCCGTATAGTCACATTATTCATTATTCAATTTAAAAATATATTTTTTATAATAATTAAAAATCAATCGCTATCACATATTAAATATAATATATTCATATAATTTTTTAATTATCCTAATTGTTGTCTGTGTACTCACTATTGAATAAGGAGAGCAAAAAGCACCTGGAGGACCCAGGTTTATTCATTTCAATGTGATTTGTGTAATTCTACATTTCACCTGTAGAGGCAGCACCTGGAGGACCCAGAATAACCATCAATAACATAGAGATTCATTGATTTAATTAGTATTTTGTAATTCTTCATCTTACCTGAGGGGGTGCTGCAGGGGAATTGAACACTTGTTGATTGTATTCCTCACATATTAGAGTTGAACAGGGAGGATCAGCCGGGATATGGGCCATCAAATCATATGGACAGTCGTCTAGCAAAAATAAACTGTTAACAACAGGGCAAAAAGATCCCAACAAGGGAGAAATATTTTGGCCAAATCATTGTACAGTGTTAGACTGGCCTACCAGGGTATCGGATTGTCTGGTACACTCAGGCTCTACTTCAATAATAGACCTTTTCCACCCCAAAGCACCAGGGAAGTTCTTATCAATCACTTCTCCTGCTATAGACGATCAAAGAAATTACACAACAAAACCTTTTTCCACCATGACTCTGACCATCAAGCCCTTCACCAACTTCAAGCCCTTCATATTTTTTATTGTCCACTTAAGATATATGGTAATATTTTAGATTTGGTCACAGGTTTGATTACTAACAATATTGTTGACCACCATTTTTCTTGATAGCATATACTAGTTTGGTGTAATGCATTGTCAACTGGAGTTACAGAAAAGGTATCTTTACGAGTTGTTCTGTTGACCCATTTTCTCAGCTCTCTTGGATTTAGGAATTGGTTCCACCTACCCTGACTTCCGTGCCTCTCACTTGTTTAATGACCATGTCTTTGTCTTGAGTTTTGGTGCCATGCAATGGCATCTCTTGACCTATCTGGTTTGCGTCTTGACCTATCAGGATCACTTATTCTAAGAGTCTTCTCCTGAGGTAGCAACCTGGTGGCTCCCTGCTGCAAAGATCCCGGTATGTGGCTTAAAGGGGGAATACTATGGGACAACGTAGACAATGCTCTTCAAGATCCTCTTCACTTTCAACTACTCTTTGCTTTGGATAAGGATCTGGTTCGTAATGATCATTATTTTTTGATCTTGATGGTTCCATCAATCAGTCGAAAACCAGATTAATATAGTTTCAGTACCCAATATGCTCTACTGTCAGATGAGATGGCCTGGGCTGGAGCAGAAAGCCTGGCTCCACCCATTTGACTGTAGAGATCTGAAAATGAAACAGAATCCTCTGGAACGGTGGAGGGAGAGAAAATTCTTACTACTCCAGAATCGGTATAATGGCACCTATGAAAGGAAGCACTTGATGGAAATGGTGGAAGGGCTCCTTTAAGAGTATCTCCTTGCTAAGCTAGTGACAAGGGATTTATCATGGCTGGTACGCCGCTTACAAGCCATGATTGAGTCACAGTTCCCAGCGCAGAGCCAGGAATTGTGACTTCTCTGTCCTCTATGCCGGTTGGGCAAGGAGGGGGCAATGATGGGGCATGCAGTGGATTTGCGTGGTGCCTGTGCTCTGCCTATAGTCTGCGCCTGCTGCCCACCATGATTTTTTAGGGGATCGAGTCTACTTATAGATCAGGCACGTGTCGGGGAGACCATCATACGATAAATGTGCCCCACTCTTTTACAGGAGGTAACTACTTCTTTAAGAAGATGCTTTGTAATATGCCAGGTCCACAAGGCTTAGTAGAGCTCCTGCCCCTGCTGCCCACCGTGATTTATTAGGGGTTCGAAGCCTACTCATAGATCTGGCACGTGTCTGGGAGGCCATCATACGATAAATGTGCCCCCCTCTTTTACGGGAGGTAACTACTTCTTTAAGAAGATGCTTTGTAATATGCCACGTCAAGTAGGCCTTGTAGAGCTTCTCGCTACAATGGTCCTCAGTGCCGGTCTTGCCCCATTAGTATTTATTATGACATACAGGATTTTCGATGATATTCCCATGGGGCCCTGGTGAGAAGACCTGAGTTTAACCCTTCTTCTCTTATTTTCTATTTGGCTTCTAAAGACTTGTAAATAATCCGGCGTTGCAGGACGGAGCTGTCTGTATCATTTATTCCTCTAAATCCAATTTTTTACGGCTTTGGGAATATCCTCCACACGTTTATTAAAACAGCTGAAAGACTCTAAATAAGTGATACTGGAAACATTAGCTCACAATGAGCCGGCTTTTTAAAGATTGCATTTTTCTTTGGTCTTTTTAACAATTCGCCGCACACTTTTCTCTGGAGATGATAATTGTTCCTAGTAAAAACTGCGCCTGAGGAAAGGAGGACGTGGTGCCACCAGGCTTTGTGAAGAACCCCACCAGGCTTTCCCATTCATATCAATGGCAACAGCCCAATACCTTCTCAGATCCATTTTCATCTTTTTGTACGACAAAACCATACTGCTGGGAACTTCCAGCGAATAGAGATGCTCTCATTTACGGGAAGGCAGTGGTTGAGCCGCTAATATTCATCTCAATGAAACCTTATAGCCGTATAATTTATTTCCGCCAAAAAACCCCCCCCGGTAAAATACAGAACGTTTCATTGTTGTACCTTAGAATTTTTCTATAGTCATTTTTTTTTTTTTTGCATTTAATATTGTAACTTTATTTTTACGTGGGCAATGGAAATAAGGCAAATGTTACCTCTTATCGTTAGGTTAAAAAAGATCCTAATCACTCCGCAGCGCGCACAGTAAAGAACCACATAAAAACCTGGCCTTGACTGCCAACTCCCATTCATTTCCGAGGCGGCAAGCTGCTCCTTTCAATGTAATATTTTCCATCAACATGTCTGCAGATGATCGTTCGGCTAGATTTGTATAAACACTTTAGAGAAAATTAACATAGAAATAACTAGTAATGCTGAAAATACCGAAAAAATCGAACAAGGAAAAAAAAACAAAAACATTCAGTAAATGAAAGAGATTGTCTACCCGTACTTAGAGTTGGACATAGTGATATAACACAAAGAAAGGAGGTTCTTGTAGAGCGATGAATATTCAGATTTTTGATATAGAATGATGTTCAGGAACTAAATGTAGAAAAAAACATTCTAGTCTGAGAGAATGGCTGGAAACAATGAAGGAAAACAATGGAGAAAAGTTTGGAGAAAAACAATAATAAAACAATAAAAAGGCTAAAACTTTGGGTTAAGTGTCCATGTCCTCAAGGAGAATTTTTGTGACAACAGAAAATTTACTATGTGGGTTATTGTGTGGATCCAATTGGGTTTAGGTTCGGCAGAAACTTGAAAAATAGTCTGGTTTGGGTTCGGGTATTAACTCTTTACATGATATGATCACTGGAGTTACCAGCATAGATCGTGTGTGGCAGGTGGGGGTAAACCGAAATGTCAAACCCCAACTTTGGGTTCGGGACCCAAATCCATCATCTCTAGTAATGAGAGATAAGCCGGCTCCAGAAATGTGTGTAGAACCTGTACCGCCAAAATACTGTACTACTATATATACCCCAAAGGTTTACTATAGGTTGCACCTGGAGCAACCCCAGGACCCCAGTCCAAAATGTTTAACAGGCCTCCCAATTACCAGATATCATTTATAGTATCAGTGTATTCTTACGTTGAAGAGAACTTTGTGGCCATGGGACCTGGTCGAGACATCCACCCCTTATAAATTTCTACATCTATTATATGTATTAGTCCGAGTTCAAATCTGCTTCCTGTCCCACAGGATTAGGAATCAAAAATATTAAGAGATGGATCCATTAGCTGCTGGACCACATGGGCTCATAATATACTTTGTTGAGGGTTCTTCCATGGTGACTTAAGAATTAGTGGAAAAAATAGTGCTACACACATTGCTTTATCGTCCAGCAAATATTTGTTGAAAGCCTTGGCTACTAATATAAGCTTGGCATATATACCCGTATTTTTCGGACTATAAGACGATTCTTACTATAGGACGCACCCCAGATTTAGGCTTCGAAAAAAGGAAATATATATTTAACACCTATTAAAATATCCCTGTTCGTCGTACTAAAGCACAGCACACACAGCTCTGTTTCATCCATACATTTACACACACAGCTCTGCATCATCCATACAGTTACAAAAAAAAGTCCAAAAAATACGGTACATAGATTTTTTTATAAGCAATTGGGACAAAATTATTCAACCAACTATCACCTATTGGGCGAGAATCGCTGAGCAGGCATCCTGTGCATTCCCCTCAACTTAGATGAAGAGCACATGGTCAGCTCTGACGACTACATTGAAGCAGTAAATGAGTTTGAGATCAGGAGACCTCAGTTCTTGAGAGGTGGGAATCAGGTAAAAATACCTAATATTAGACAACTCCTTTAAGTTTGTCTTGACTGAGATGTTTCTACACCAGCCCTTTACCGGAGTTAGTTTGAGATGACTATGTCCACTTTCTAACCACCTTTCAAACCTGGAACGAGTGGTGTAAAAATGCTAAATTTTTGCAATAATTAGTCAAAACTTTAGCAAATCACTCAACTGTAATGGATTGTTTAAGGCTCCTGGGTACCCTCCTCTATACCCCATCAACTTTTGCCCCTGAATATGTTTTAGACATTTGTAAGGTGCCATTATTTTTGAGCCACTGTTGGTGAAGGATCTTGGACCACACTCTTCAGTAATATGAGGCAATATGAGGCCTCACTGCTGGGCATCTGTTAACGAGTA
The DNA here is from genome assembly GCA_019512145.1 of Engystomops pustulosus. Taxonomy (NCBI): domain Eukaryota; kingdom Metazoa; phylum Chordata; class Amphibia; order Anura; family Leptodactylidae; genus Engystomops; species Engystomops pustulosus. The sequence goes on along the minus strand of CM033643.1, from coordinate 219,281,607 downwards.
TGGGGACCTGTGATTTTGGGGAAACACGTGAAGCATCTGAGTCACAATATTGGGACAACTAAGGACATGTGTGGGCCAAACAGTTTCGATAATGAAACATTCGGGCCTAAAAACAAACAAAAAGAAACCTTTGTTGGGCAATCAACGAATGATAAATTCGTTCTCGAGCCCCCCACCCAGGGTCGGACTGGGGTGCCTGGGGCCTACCAGAGAAATTGATTCTGGGGGCCCACCATGCCGCTACTTTGAAATATTCGTTATTTCACAGGAGTTCACAGCAGCTGCATTGTGCTTAGCGCTAACTTACCTATAAGAATAACTAACTATAACCCTTCACATTCTACGTATGTTTTCTGCAGCACATAAGAAGACAGGGCACTGAAATTATAGGAATAGTCTAGATAGTTAGTCATTAATTACAGTTATCAGACTCAGAAGTGGGATTCAGTACCTCACATGTCACACGTCTTCTCCTTTGGGTACTGAACTGCAGATCAACTTCTCCATTTTTTATTTTTTTTTATCACTGGAGAATTTTCCACCAGATATCGTCATCTCTGTGAGGCACATCTCCACACTGTGCAACTAAAAATATCACCGTCACTACAGCATATTGTCACCTGGGTAACTCTGTGCTCCTAAATAATATTTACCACTCAGAACACAACTGACCACATTTTGCCCCCCACCAATACCAAATATACTCCCATAACAAAAACCATACTGTGCCCTCTAAATAAATCAAATATTACATTGCGATTCCTCAGTATGTTACAATACACACCCCTGAGTGAATAATATGATACACCTAATAAATGAAATTGGACATAATTCCCTTTATTTTATTAATTATGTTTTATATAATGCTCTCCTTAATTATTCTTATATTTACTGCTCCTCTTATCAAATATGTTGTATAAAAGTCCTAATAAATACTCCCTTCATGAATATATGAGCACAGCACAGTACTACTACTCCTATCCTGTATACATGAGCACAGCACAGTACTACTACTCCTATCCTGTATATATGGACACAGCACAGTACTACTACTCCTATCCTGTATATATGGACACAGCACAGTACTACTACTCCTCCTATCCTGTATATATGGGCACAGCACAGTAATACTACTCCCTTCATGAATATATGGGCACAGCACAGTACTACTACTCCTATCCTGTATATATGGGCACAGCACAGTACTACTACACCTATCCTGTATATATGAACACTTCACAGTACTACTACTCCTATCCTGTGTATATTGACACAGCACAGTACTACTACTCCTATCCTGTATATATTGACGCCGGCACAGTACTACTACTCCTATCTTGTATATATTGACACAGCACAGTACTACTACTCCTATCTTGTATATATTGACACAGCACAGTACTACTACTCCTATCCTGTATATATTGACACAGAACAGTACTACTACTCCTATCCTGTATATATTGACACAGCACAGTACTACTACTCCTATCTTGTATACATTGACACAACACAGTACTACTACTCCTATCCTGTATACATTAACACAGCACAGTACTACTACTCCTATCCTGTATACTTTGACACAGCACAGTACTACTACTCCTATCCTGTATACTTTGACACAGCACAGTACTACTACTCCTATCCTGTATACATTGACACAGCACAGTACTACTACTCCTATCCTGTATACATTGACACAGCACAGTACTACTACTCCTATCCTGTATACATTGACACAGCACAGTACCTCTACTCTAGTTGCCATTAATTATATATTTCTGCAACTAGTCCCATTATTACATTTACCCTTCTAGTGGCCCCTTTAACATTAATTCCTGCAATGGAGTCCCCTATTATATGCAGCCCCTTACTACTGTGGCCCCCTATGATATATTTAGACTAGTAGATAAAAAAAATAAAATTCACTTACCTGTCGCAGCTCTCCCGTGTCCTCCGCTTCTCTTCTCCCCGCGACAGTGGAACTCACAATGTAATTCCATTGCCGAGTGTTCGAGCGATGCGGCCGTTTTGTCCCGGTACGTGCCACACTGTGACCCCTGATGCGCGGCAGCGTGATGATGCACTAGCGCTGCCGCGCATCAGGGTTCACAGTGCGGCCGCATCGCCCGAACACTCGGCAATAGCACCACAGCAGAGATGGTACTCAAGTGGCCGCATACGGCCGCATCGAGTACCAGAGCTGCCACTCACTGGCAGGGGCCTCGGATGGATGCCCCTGCCTGAGCGGAGATAACGGGGGCCCACTGTGGACCCTCGCGACCTTGATGGCAGGGCCCTCAGATCGGGATGGAGGCCCCTGCCGTAGCGGAGGTAACGGGGCCCACCGGAGGATCCGACCCTGCCCCCACCATTCCATTTTCGACATCAATATGCCAATTAGACTCCCTACTGGCAAGTGGGCGGTCCTGGGCTAGAGTAGACATGTTGGTACCGCCCACCTTACAATAGAGAGCATTTTCGATGAAAAAAACTAAGGCTTTGATTTCTTGGGAATGGCGGAGGCTACAGAAAAAAATTCCAACTGCACCAGAATGGGTGGAACAAAACGTATTAACAGATGGAAAGAATAAAGGTTGGTAGAGGTAGTGAAGGTTCCACTTTAAGACCACCATATGCTGAATAGTGAGTGAGTTTGTTGGGATTTCTGTCTTTTTTTGTTATAGTTGACCTACAGAGATACCAGAACGCGTCTACCCAGATCTCCTGGCCTCCATACATGGATAATTACCCCTGGGCTTTTGATCATTTGCGATTTTCTCCTATATTTGCTGTTTTAGCGTTAGATTATTTATACCTGTCTGCAGTAACAAAAGCTCATGTTTACTGTGGTTAAAAAAAAGGACATCACTAAACCAGAATCCTATTGTCCCCCGGCAGAACATAACAAATGAATCAATTAGGGAGAATAAAACAAGCGGTGTAAACACGAAATCACAAAACCTTTCCATTCATAGAACCTCTGCCACAAAAAACATAGATTCACTTCTCGTTTCCCGAGTTGTACATTTATTGGAAAGATGCAAATTTATTTATAAACCATAAAATCGATGGGTTTTGTAAAAACCGGTGAGCAGGGGCTGAACAATGTGTAAGGGGTGTAATCGTAGGAAGAGCTTGTGGTCCCACCCCTGAGGAGACCCACTCTGCCCTAATGAAGACCTATAGGAAAAACCTCCTCTCAACTGAGATTTTTTATGAGTTAACTTAAAGCTTGGATATAAATTCACTCAATTAGGAATTGTAATTTTTAGACATCTAATGGATTATGATTTTTTTTCGCATATTTTATCACATCTGTGACTCTTTGGGGGTCATTTACTAAGGGCCTGATTCGCTTTTTCCCGACGTGTTACCCGAATATTTCCGATTTGCGCCGATTTCCCCCGGGATTTTGGCGCACGCGATTGGATTGTGGCGCATTGGTGCCGGCATGCTCGCGCCGGAAATCGGGGGGAGCGGCCGAACGAAAACCCAACGTATTCAGAAAAACCGCCGCATTTAAAAACGGAAAATGTGTCGCGGAGCTTGCAATTACCTTCACTCAGCCGGCCTCGGTGTATTCCAGTGCGTACCGATGCTCTTCAGCGCAGCAGCGCCACCTGGTGGACGGCGGAGGAACTGCCTTAGTGAATCCCGGCCGGACCCGAATCCACCGCAGAGAAGGCGCCGCTGGATCGCGAATGGGCCGGGTAAGTAAATCTGCCCCTTTGTCTGAGGTTTGAGGTCTTGTATATGTAAAATTGTTACTCACTAAGTACTTGTCCATTCCTTTGTGTCACGGTGACGAAAACATTTGCATTTCAATGCTTTGATACATGAGCAGTTTTGATAACGAGTAAGTTCCTGCAACAAAATACGCTCCTAATCCAAGATTCCACACTGTTCTCACACTTTTGTTCTCTTAGCTCTTTGCACAGATAAGCTTCACAGTCCCTTCCACTAGTGTCCATTTTAGGACATGGTCAGAAGTTAGAGTCATAGATCATATGACGTATTTGATACCTAACACTGCCACTTGAGGATGAGACTGACACCTGAGATTCAGACTAACATCTGAGACTGACACCTGAGACTGAGACCAGGGACACTTACTCATAGATTCAGGCACCGTGACTTTTGTAATCTTCTTATATTTGTTATCTATGGCCTCCTTCCTTCCAAAATTAACTTTTGTAATTATGTGAATGAGCCAGAAGGGTTCTGGGGGGCATTACCAGAGCCGCTATGTATTGTAGCTACACAGGCTGTTACACTGTATAGGAGCGCTCCTCCAACTGTGTGCTAAAACTCCCTGCTGAAGTGGGAATACGACATGCAGAGGGAAGGGGTAAGTGCTGAGTGAGCAGGGTGGAAGGTTAGACATGCTCTTGAGCATGCTCTTGAGCATTCCTCCCACTGTGCTAAAACTCCCTGCTGCAGTGGGAATACAGCAGGCAGAGAAAAAGGGGAAGTGTTGAGGGAGCAGGGGGGGGGGAGATTAGACATACTGTTGTACAGTGTAACAGCTTGTGAAGCTACAGCAAGGAGGGTCTCTGGAAACACCCCCAGAGACCCTCCTGGCTCATTAGCATAAATATAGAGATTGATTTTAGAAGGAAGGAGGCCATATATATGAAGATTACCACAGTCTGCCTGGATCGATCAGTAAGCATCCTTGGATTTTGATGGTAGATTTCCTTTAAAGAAAATGGGACTGGGCTGCAATATTACACAAATCCTGTGGTTGGATAGGGGGCACTATTTATCCTGCTTATCTTAACCTCTGAAATTCAAAGTGTTACACTTTTCCACAAAGGAAACAAAAACTATAAAAGAAAAGAAACAACCAAACAAATTTCCAATTAGCCGATAAATATTCCCATTTGCTTCCTCGCCCCCGCGACGCTCCTCACACCGTTACCTTCCTAATTCCTCCGATACATTTTTTGGTAAATCTTTTTCCCCCCTTTTTTTTTTTCCCAAACAACAGTTCGAAACAAATGGCCGTCCGCAACAACAGCATCGCCTCTCCAACAAAAGCTCGACAATTATTACAATTATACCGTTCTTGATTAGTCTCCCATGCACGGCGTTTCCATGTAATTGATGTTGTAGGTTGAAACATTGGACAGCAAATATTCTCGCCTGTCCCTTTCCTCTTTTGTTTCAGACCCTGATTTGCATTTTCTATGCTTTTAGTAATGAAGACTTAGCACTCTTCCTCCATTAGAAAAAAAAAAGGAGAGAGAGAGAGAGAGAACGGGAGAGGGAGAGAGGTAGAGAGCGCGAGAGGGAGAGAGAGAGAGGAGACACACACAATAATTTGAAACTCGGCACTTGTTTAAGGATTCTGACCCTCAAAAATACCACTTTGCTTCACACATTAGCTGCTTACAAAGACGGAAGCTAATGTATCATCTAATTGGGCGAACCACTGCATCTGATTTCTCTCAATCAGACTATTAGCGTCGTAATTACCCATCTGCCTCATGCGGGAAAAAAAAAAAAAATCGGCAAGACGTACACCCAGCTAATAACATTCTCAAGAGCTCTCTAACACAATGAGATAAGCGCGATGTTGTGGGACTCGATCCCTAACCATTTCGGTGCCAAGATGCGAGCACAATGCGCAAGATTTTTGCCAATCTTTTGCCAGTGAATGCTAATGAGTTTCATTTTTTTTTTTTTTGTCGCTTCCTCCGCTGGGCATAGTTGGCGCTGCCAGGAGTTAAAAAAAAAAAGGAAAAAGAAAATACTGCGAACGGGCATCTTAGCACGGCGAGGTGGAGAGAAGAGTTTATTGGAGCGGAACGGGATTCGGGAAGCTTTGGCGTGTCTTATTTTGGGGTATTGTGACGGCACGGGTTCGAGCGTTGCGGTGAGATGTAACGCAGCTGATGTAAGATTTTTGTAATTTTTATTTGGCGCGATTTTTCGTAACGAAAAATAATGAGTACTTTGTTTATGAGAGCTGCAGCTCCCGGTCACATGTTACGTGTATTTTCTGTCCGTGTGCTAGCCGTAACGCAATGTTTTTTTCACAGCTAGCGCACGGCATCATTGTTTTCAATGGAAAATACGGTCATCCATTCGATTGACTGTATTTCCGACCGAACCATAAAAGCCGTGCCGCAAAATACTTCAGATGCGCAGCTGCCTGGCTTTCAGTGGAGAAGAGAGGATAGAGGTGCGCTCACTCCCCTTCCCTTCTCCACCTAGCCCTGTGATATGGCCGGGTTCCGATCCCAGTGAGCCTGAGGTCCTGTGCATGTAGTATTAGGTCACTTTCACACTGGCATTGTTTTTTACATCCGTGATTCGGTGAAGCCTCACTGAGCCATTGTTTTCAATGGGTGTTTTTACATTGGCTTTTATTTTCACTGATCCGCTGTCCGTGGAAAAAATTTCGAGAGATATCCGTTGATTTTCACGGATGCAAAAGGAAGATGCAAAAGGGGCAAAATGCAACGGATGCACAATGGAAGTGCAGCAAACACACCGAGGTGAAACCACCCTTAGGGTAACTGCTCACATTGCGCCACTTCTATTAAAGTGTTTGCGCCAGTTTTCTGCCTGACTTTGCACTGAAAAGAATGTGCAAAGTATTTGCACATGTATTTATAAAGTGTTTGCGCCAATTTTGTGCGCTACAAAATTCTGCGTTCCGGTGTAGAGTCGGACCGTGCTTCACATTTATTACAGCGACTCAACAGAATTTTGTTGCACGCTCTATGTTAAAGGTGCATCTAAAAAAAAGATGGTGCTCACTTCCTTCCCCCAACGTGTTGGAGAAAATAAAATAATGGTTATGGTACTGACACTGCAGATTTGTGGGTTTTTTGGGTGTATTTTTTTTTTGTAACATTAAAATCTACGGTCCAGATTTATCAAAAGTACCCCACCCTTGGGAAATGGCTCCACCATGCATCAACTTAAAATTTAAAAAAACCCTCCTATGTCCCCTATATCTCCTCCCTCCATTGCTTCCCCCCCCCCAGGACCTCATACACTTCTGCCCCCCTCCTTACTGGCCACTCCCATGGGGCATGGGACAAAGCTCTGCATACAGAAAGGTAAACTTTTGTCTAACTTTATCTAACTTTTTTTTTACAAAAATGTGTACACTATTCTCCAAAGGGACATGGGGGAGCCAGAAAATGGGCCCCTGATGAAAGGTTCCCTTTAAAGGGGGTTTCCATGAACAACTATTGATGGTCTATCCACAGAACATGCCCTCTATAGCTGCTTAATGAGTAGTCGACACCTTGCCCCCACACCAACCACTGCATAAACATGGAGCTGGAAGCACTTGGCTCCGTGTCCCTGTAGATGACAAGTCATGTTCTAGGAGTCGGAAACCTGACATCAGCATCACCTTAACATAACCTAGCCATTGAGGTGAGGAAAAGTTTCATCTCACTATGAAGTCATTGCCCTACATTATACCTGTAGGGTGGCCTCAACAGGTTCTTCACTGCCTGAGAGCCTAATCCCTCCCAAATGTATAATATAGCATGATGACTGGAAGACGTTGCTTTCCATTTCTGTGAATAGTTTAGCTAAATTTTTGGTAACATTTTAGCTAAATTTTTGGTAACAAGGGGTCTTTTTAGCTTCTTGAGGACCACAATAGGAAAGGTCAGTACTTGATGCTGTGGGGCCAAGTTTGTTGTCCTAAATTTTATTGTTATCGACAGGATAGGGTGTGGCAATCCAGTGTCGGACTGGGGTTCCTTAGGCCCACCAGAAAAAATCAATCTGGGGGCCCACTCTTCATTATCCCCCAGGAAATATACTCTAGCGGCCTCCAAATTGTGTTGTTTTCTGATTGACCTCTGTGGTTCATTATTGGGTTGAGCCAGGGCCCACCGGAGGATCCTCTGGTACTCTGGTGGGCCAGTCCGACACTGTGGCAATCTGATCTGCGGTGGTCCTGATGGAAATCCAATGATCATGAGATTGGACCACCCAATACTCTCACACCAATGGAATGGAGTGGCAGGTCAAGGTGGGTCAAAACTATCGGAGTATCGGTACTCGGCTATCTTGTCACTACCATTCACTGCTGGTTGTACGCGCTCTGCAATTTCTGATGCTCCAAAAGCATTGAAAGGAGCAATACGCATGCTTGACATGGCGCTGCATCAAACAGTGAGATCGAGAACTTCTGTTGATCATTGGAAGTCCATTTTGATCATCGTGGGGGATCCGGTGGATAAGGGATAACAATCAAACCAGGGACAACCCCTTTAAATACATTTGATGACAGATATAATGTTTCCCCATTTCCCTTTAAGATCTTCTGTATCTTGAGACCGTATTATCCATGTCCCTGTATAAATATATCCATCTATTGTCCAACATCAAACATCACGCCGCCTCGTCCCGATTCGTGCTTCACACTAAAGAGGTAAAAAAAAAAAAACGCACAAACCGTAATTAGACGCCTAATGGATTCTGCATCACATGAAATAAGTAATTTCAGCTCAGAATTCAAATCTTGCAATAATCTTAGATAAAATGATTTAGTTATGCTTTGGTTTGCAAATTAGCTCATGATTAAGAGTCTCTTCAGCCCGGCTGCCATTGTTAATGTAGGTCTGTTCTCCCAATACAACCCTGACCTGCACCTACTTACAGCTCAAGTACAAAGCTCAAGAGCAACCAGGGAACAATTACTATGAAGTGAAGTACTTACAGATTTATAGCAAAATCAATGAACTTTTCAAGTGATTTGGATCATATTTTGCAGATGTTTTGTTTATCGCGTCGGTGAGCGATGTTTGATTTTGTATTTTAGCTACTTCAAAAAAAAAATTTCTACTCTGTTTTGTTAAATTAAACAAAAGATGTGATGGGAGATGAAATGAGACGGTAGAATTGGGGATGTTGGACATTAAATCTAATTGTTGGGTTTTTCGGGGTCAGACTGGTCCACCAGAGGACACAAAATTTGGCTTTAAGCACAAATAGAAGACAACTATTTTAGGGTGACTTTGGAGCCAAACAATTGTTCCCACGTCAAACTGGTCCAGAGGATATTATATGTTTGACCCCATTGTTGGCTTCAAGCTCAAGTAGAAGAAAATTTGTCACCAGGTCAGGCAGGTCCACCAGAAGATCCTAAGGGTTTGGCACGATAATTGGTTTCAAACTACAGAATTAGTCAACCCCATTCAGAGGTGACTTTGAAGCCAAACACTTATCCCCAGAGCAAACTGTTGCGCAAGAAGATGCTAAGGGTTTGACAATGTTATTGGGTACAAGCTGCAGTAGAAGACAACCCCATTTCTAAGTGATTTTGCACTCAAACATTGGTTTGGGCAGGTCAGATATGTCCACCAGAAAATCCTAAGGGTTTGGCACAATAATTGGCTTGTCCAGGTCAGATATGTCCACCAAAGAATCCTAAGGGTCTACACAATAATTGGTTTCAAACTAGAGAAGTAGTCAACCCCATTCAGAAGTGACTTTAGAGCAAAACATCCCCATAGCAGAATGTTGCACATGACGTTGCAAAGGGTTTGAAACCATCATTGGTTTCATGCTTGATTAAAAAAACAACCTCATTGGTGGGTGACTTTGGACTCAAATAGTTGTCCCCAGATCAGACAGGTCAATCAGAAGATCCTAAGGGTTTGCAACAATATTTGGCTTCGAACTACAGAAGTAGACAACCCCATTCAGAGGTGACTTTATACCCAAACACTTGTTTCCATGTCAAACTGGTCCCCATCTTTGTTGACTTCAATGACATAATTGTTTGACAATCATTGTTGGCTTCAAGCTCTAGTAGAAGACAAGTTACGGTTACATTTGTAAGTGATCTTGGAGTCAAACATTGGTTGTCCATGTCAGATATGTTCACCAGAAGATCCTAATTGGTTTCAATTTACAGAAGTAGACATTCAGAGGTAACTGTGAAGCTAAACACTTATCCCAAAATCTGACTGCTCCTTAAGAAGATGCTAAGGGTTTGACACCATTATTGTTTTTAATGCTTGAGAAAAAAACAACCTCAACGGTGAGTGGCTTTGGAGCCAAATAGTTGTCTCCAGGTTAGAGAGGTCAAACAGAAGATTGTAAGGGTTTGACACCATAAATCTAGGAATAGACAACCCAAAGGTGACTTAGAGACCTAATACTTGTCACTGAGATCTATAACTTAAGATCCTACTATTGATATAGGATCAAATAACTGATTATCTGATGAAAGTGACAGATGTATGTGTGTGGTCCATGCTAGACAATGGGGCAGATTTACTTACCCGGTCCGTTCGCGATCCAGCGGCGCGTTCTCTGAGGTGGATTCGGGTCCGGCCGGGATTCATTAAGGTAGTTCCTCCGACGTCCACCAGGTGGCGCTGCTGCGCTGTAGAGCATCGGAACGCACTCAAATACACCGGCCTATCATGGATGAAGGTAAGTGCAAGCTCCGCGACACTTTCGGTTTTTTAAATTCGGCGGTTTTTCCGAATCCGTCGGGTTATCGTTCGGCCACGCCCCCGATTTCCGTTGCGTGCATGCCAGCGCCGATGCGCCAAAATCCGATCGCGTGCGCAAAAAACCCGGGGCAATACAGGGAAAATCAGCGCAAACCAGAAATATTCGGGTAACACGTCGGGAAAACGCGAATCGGGCCCTTAGTAAATGAACCCCAGTATGTGAACTGCTAGAAGCAAAGGATCTGAACAACTTTGACAATTACCAAATTAAGATTCTGGTGGATGGGTCAGACCATCTCTAATATACATCTAGTTGGGCATTCTTGGTGTAAAGTGGGCTCAGGTGGGTCCACCAGAAGATGCTTAGCATTTCACGCCATGATTTGCTTCAAACTTCATAAGAAGAAGATATAAGGAGGTGCATTAGGAGCCAAACATTTGTCACCCGGTAAGACTGGTCCACCACATTGATTATTATGTACTAATTATTACCGGTATATATGATGGAGTATGTAAAGATCTTGAAATTGATGTATTAGATGCAAAGTGTAAGGTTCTATATGGCTGTGGGTCCAAGATGGTGACAACCAGGTTATAGACCATCTCCCGAATAGCACAAGAGTAGGGCTACTAGTTCAGCTTTGATCACAAACTTCTGGAACTTTCTGGATCTATTGCAAGAACAATGGATGAGACATGTTAAAATCCAACATGGCCAATTCTTGTTCTCTTCATTTCCATCTACCTAGACAACTCAATGTACATTAAATATTTGTCAAAGCCCTTAAAGATCAGAGGGTACAATCAACATTACCAATATAGGTAATCATGTTGTCTCAAAGGACTTCATAAATGTAACTTTTTGTATCTTCGATATAGCTAAATGTAACTTCTTTGGTCCACACACATTTTTAGTAGCCTATGACTGCTTTGGAGGGTATTTTGGGGTGCTGTAGATCTCCAGCTCTAGCCCTAGAAACTTGTCTGGACCTGCTTGGTCACATCCCTCAATGTCAGGCGTGAAGCTTTATACATCATTCTCCTGGTCGACAAAATCACTGCATGCGCCAGATTCGGAAGGAGTGAGGTAGAAAGCTGAGGGAATATTAAAGGGACTCACCAGATTTGAACCCAAACTACTAACCCTATCAGGTAGGGTATGAAATTGTTCTTTCTACCTGTAATTCACAATTTATATGAAATCTCACCTGTTTACCTATAATAAATCTTTAGAGTCAGGTGAAAATGAGCAAGGAAGAGTCATATTTGGTCTGTGCTGAGTCACGTTTAGAGGCTGCAGGGGGGATAGTCACTTCAGACGCTCCTTTCTTTGGCTCTATGGTATCCAACACTTTTGGTGTCATATTAAAGATAAAAATCTCTTCTTTAAGATCGCATCAGGCTTGTGGTTCCGTGATCTACAGAAACAGTGACACAAGCAGTTAAACACATAGTTAGAAATACGAGCTGCAAATCTAGTTCCCACCTTTAGCTGCCCGTATCTCTGTTCTGTAGCTCACAGAACCACAAGCCTGATGCAGTCTGAAAGATGAGTTTCTAGTTACTATACAACTGAGGGTAAGGGTGTTTGCAGTGACACTCCCCCTGCAGCCTCTAAATGTGACACATCTCTGGTAAATATGATGCTTTTCTTCTCCTTGTCACATGATTTTTGAAGAGATTTTTTTTATAGGTAAACAGGTGAGATTTCACATGAGAGGAAATTCTAGACAGGACATTTTATACCCTACCTGGGGGGCTGGTAGTTTAATGGGGTAAAATCAGGTCCCCCAGGGGCTAGCGTTAAGTGTTGTGACCAGAGAAGTCCAAAGGCTATGGTAGAAAGGTGTCAGAGCACCCAGTGTATCACACACTATTACACAATATAAGGCAGGTGGTGTCCATGCCATTGCTGATCAGGTGAATAATAATACTTTAGTTTTATTTAATTAGCACATTTTTTATAATAATTTTTTAATGATGAGTCCAATTATGTCAAAATAATCTCTCTGCCACTGCTTTATACAGATACAATGCAGCTGCAGATAAAACTCAGGTCTACATCGAGCTCAAACTACTGGTTCATTCAGAAAAGTGTAATAAAACAATGCAGTTATTATACAGTATGTTTTATAAGTCTCTGCAACATTACGATCAGCCAAACATTTACCGAACCAACCATAACATGACTACCAGGAGTGGTGGTCTGTGTCACGGGTGCCCCTGACCCGTGCCCCTCTCCGTGCTCCAGCGGCTCCACTTACCTGTCCCCGTTCCTGTTCTGGCTCCGACGGTCAGGCGCGTGCGTCCCCTCCTTCTAGGCTCTTGAAGATTTAAAGGGCCAGATAGGCCAGCCTCTTCCTGCACACCCCACTGGATCTTGGTGCTGTATAGCCAGTGAGAAAGCTTGTTACCTATGCCCTGTATTTACTCTGCGATTTCCTGTTGTGACTTACCGCTACGTCCCCAACTCTGATCCTGTGCTGCCTGTCTCGGACGCCTGCCTGTCCCCGACCACGATCTTGCCTTACGATTCTGTACTACGACTTGGCCGCCACCACGGACAAAGACGGGCCTGTGGAGTAACCTGGTGGTACCACACCACCACAAGTCCAACCTGCTTTACGGCGGGATCTGGTGAAAACCGGGTGACACTTAGACTCCGCTCCCAGGTGTCGGCTTACGTCATCGTCTGTATATTGCATTGTATGTGTGTATATGCTCTATACGTGTGTAAGGGTGTATGAAAGTGAATAACTGTAAGTTTATGTATGTAGCTATATAAATGTGTATATAAATAGGCATATTTTAAAGCAGGGAGGGGGGCCCCATTCAGAAGTCTGCTGTAGGGCCCTGCCTCTCCTAGGTACGCCCCTCATAACTATTGACAGACATGTACAACATGAACGTTTAAGCCTCTATCTTCTCTCTTCTCTGTGGCATCCTTGATGGCCGCACACAAACGTATCGGGCTGGTGTTCTATTACAGATCCATCGCGTGTGTGCGAAAAGAAAGTAAGGAACAGGTTATAAAACTTAACAATGTTGCAGCCTTCTGAAACGAGCACAAAGACGAACCATTAAGAGATGAAATGTCCGGGCCGGCTCTCCCGGCAAGAACAACGGGTGGAAATGGATAGGTAGTTGACCTCGAGTGCCCCGACGCTCCCATTACAGATCATCCATTGTTAGATAATGGCAACATTCTAATAGTGACAACTTTTAAGTACTTGCTTCCCATGACAGGACGATTTCATTGGTCAAGGTAACGCTGTCTCTAGGAGAAAGGAGAATTTGGTTCTTAGTAACGCCGTGTACATAATTTAGAGCGTACGCCGCCGCTACAAGGTGAGATAACCTGTGTATGTATTATTCAATTGTCTCTGGAATAAAAGGTGCTCGCATCTATTGTCGGATCATGCTTTCTATTTATATGGAGACGTTCGCTTTTGTGAGATATTTGACACCGAGAACTAACTGTGAGATACAAACATCATTTTATAAAGTTACAGCAAATTTATTTTATCGTGGACTATAGAGAAAGATTCGATATTCGCACAGCGGGAAGCAGGGTCGGCTCCAGCTTTCAGTAGGCCCCTGGGCGACACAGCCTCAGTGGGCCCCTTTGCAGTGAACTCCCATGGCGGCGTGAAAACTAAAACAGTCTCAGGTTCCCTAGTTTATCACACCAGACAGTCCCTTCATGGTTATTTTATATAAGCCCCTCTCATCCCCATGGATTCCTTATGTACAGCCTTATGTGGCCCCCACCCAGAAGCTCTGGGCCCTGACACTTGCCCTGCTATGCCCAGTGCTAGCGCCAGCCCTGGTGGTAAGAACAGTGGTTGGACGGATACTGAAGGAAAGATATCCTCTAGTCCAAGGGGGAATAAATAGTTGTAGCTATCACTTTAAAATTTAAAAGGGGTAGTCAAAGCTTTGGAGGTCAGACACTACTTCCAAAATAGGTCAGGTGGGTGGTACAGTAGGAAGTAGCTCCGCCTATTTCTTTGCTGTAGTCCATTTGAGGACACTGAACTCTCTTACTGGCTGATTGCTCCTCCCATGTGATTGACTCAATAGGTAAATGGTCAAAGGAAACCTACCATTACACATCTATGTAATAAGGTAGATCCGTTAGCAGGTTTCTCTAATCCAGTGTAGCCCTATGCTTTATTTAACTAAAACTCTAGTGGCCCAGAACTTAATGGGGCTCATTTACTAAGGGTCGTGGATCGTAATTTCGTCAGACTGTTCGTCGTTTTTGGGAATGGCACTTTCTGTGAGCTCCAGCGACCGCGTAAGTAAATAAGCCCCAATAAATATTTTATTTGATGTGTATGCAAAAGTTATTAATGGGCTACTAGGGCAGGGGTTATAGCTTTTCCATGCCCCAGTAGCCTCTTTGAAACCCTCCTACCCTCCTGTCTTAAGTGCACAGCAGCTGCGAGCACTGATCTGAAAAGCCGGATTTCTGCGCATGCGCAGAACTGAAGACGGTACGGTAGGAGGGATTCAAAGAGGCTACTGGGGGCTACAGTAGCCGTAGTTCCCTCTCCACTACGCGGCTACTCCACGACCAAGTAGCCTCTTAATAAGATTTGCATAAACATCAGATAAAAGATTTATAAAGTTCAGGGCCACTGCAGTTTTAGCGAAATAAAGCATGGGGCTACACTAGATTAAAGGAACCTGCTAACGGATCTACCTTATTAGGTAGATCCGTGATGGTAGGTTTCCTTTAAAGCAATATTATTGGCCCTATAGAACGTCTGGTGGACACCGCTTGAGGACAGTGAAACCGGAAGACATGGCCGATAAACTAGAATTGTAGTGTGTACTCCTAGTTGAGGCATCAAGCTTGGTGGTTTAAATAGTTTTACATGAGGCAAGAAGAATAGTGGTTGAAAAAGTCAACTTGGTAGTTACACAGAGTCTCTCGTAGGTGGCACAGTCTTAGCAGTTATATGTCTTTGTAGGTAAGTCAATGGATGCCAGTGGCAACATAACACAATACTTTAGTAGCTGACTTGTAGTGTTTTGTTGCGGCAGATGGGCGGAGCTCAACTTTTGCCGTAAAAATCCCATCCACTATGCTGGTGCTGTGTTACATTGTGGATTTTGACATGGAAATTCTGCATATTGGGGATCATTTACTAAGGGCCGCGTTTTTGCGAGGGGTTAACCAAATTTTTCCGTTTTGCACCGATTTTCCCTGTATTGCCCTGGGATTTCGGCACACGCGATCGGATTGTGGCGCATCGGCGCCGGCATGCATGCGACGGAAATCGGGTGCATGGCCATACGAAAACCCGACGGATTCGGAGAAACTGCCGCATTTAAAAAAAAAATGTCACTGGACACGCACTTACCTTCACCCGGCAATGGATCGTGCACTCCGGCGGGCCTCGGCGGACTTCAGTGCAGCATCGACACCTGGTGGACGTCGGAGGAACTGCCTTAGTGAATCGCCGGAAGACCCGAATCCACCGCAGAGAACGCGCCGCTGGATCGCGAATGGACCGCGTAAGTAAATCTGCCCCATTGTCCGGGCCGCGCTTAACTGGACGTAAGGACCACAGAGGGTCCATGATACTTTTTACATATTTACCATAAAGCACTGTATTTTTTTATTACTTCTATGACTATGGGACATTTCTGTATT
Organism: Engystomops pustulosus; assembly: GCA_019512145.1. Taxonomy (NCBI): domain Eukaryota; kingdom Metazoa; phylum Chordata; class Amphibia; order Anura; family Leptodactylidae; genus Engystomops; species Engystomops pustulosus. The sequence goes on along the minus strand of CM033643.1, from coordinate 219,265,491 downwards.
ATGTTAATTTATAATAAAAATGATAATATAAACACATATATAAATGGCAGCATAATACAGAATAACACAGAGGAGGATGCGAAACCAAGACAGATGTTTTTTAGATGCCCCATACGATATTTGACTCGAATCGCCATCGCCTCCCCTCCAATTATTGAAATAAATTTAAAAAATAAGCTTTATCCCTCGTGTCTTGTAATGATCTTGTATTGTCTGGGAGAACAGTCTTTTATGCGACTGAAGATTTTTTTGGGGGGGGACATTATATCCAGTTTGGAGGCTTTTAATATATCTTAACTCCCAGCGGCAACAAAAGCCAAATTAACCCTTGTATTGCTAATGACCGTATTAAATCAATTATCTATTCAGCGGCGCTGGTAGATGGCTGCAATTAGCTTCTGCAGGTACAGGTTGATTAAGTCGTATTTTCATAGTTGCATTATCAGAGCGGCGTCTAATAGGGATTGAGTAATTACCGCTAATGTTATTGATAGCCGCTTTAGCCATTTGCTAGTTACACGGCGGCGCTAGCAGATGGAGTTAACCGACTGGCGGCAAATCGCATTCGCCGGCCTCTTATGGAAGACATTAAGTTGCACAATATAGCGGTATTATTTATAGAAATACGTAAAGTGTAAATGAAATGAGCCTTTCCTTGAAAAGTAGAACAAAAATGTTTCCTCCAGTTTATACAATGTCATATGATACGACGGAGATGTGTAGGTAGGAGCGGAAATGACATGTAATTGGGGGAAATGTTGTAAAGTGGAATAAACTATTCACCCTTTTTTAATAATTTAAAGGGGTTGTCCACTTTCAGTGATGTTGTTGGTGTACTGAGGAGTTATACAATTTCCCAATATACTTTCTGAATCAATTCCTCTCGGTTTTCTAGATCTCTGCTTGCTGTCAGTTAACAGAAATTGTCATTGTTCACATTCAGTGGGTTAACAACGGTCTCCGGTCATGTGATGTCACACAGGTGCACGGCTCGTTATATCCCTGGTGATATAACGTTCAATAGATGTTACTAAACTGAATTGATTAGGGTCAACTAATGGAGTAGCCACCTGGAAGTCACTCTTTAACACTATACAAGAATCTGAAGTTCACTACATGGTAACATGCTACCTCTCTATTAGTTGAATGAGAGAGCAGATGAGTGGCATTAAAGGGTCAGGCAGGGATATGGGCAGAGGAGAAGTTTAGGCCAGGACGGACATAGTTTAGCGTCACATGGTAATCCAGGCAGATGTTAGGATAAGTGCATCACCTAAGGATATTTTTGCAGGACACTGGCAAACTAGGAACCTTGTTGCTCAGGCACCTTACTATAGGGAGAATGATGCTTCACATAACCTAGGGTGCCTCTGGATTGGCTGACCAAAATGCCTCCAACATATTGGGGCACATTTACTTACCCGCTCCATTTGCGATCCCGCGGCGCGTTGTCCGACGTGGATTCGCGTCCTGCCGGGATTCACTAAGGTCATGTGCCTGATATCCACCAGGTGTCGCTGCTGCACCGAGCTCCGCCGGAGTTCATCATCTTCTTCCTGGAGCTTCTAAGAGCTTGTTAAGTGACACCATTTTTTTTAAAAAATACCACAGTTTTTACGAATCTGTCGGGTTTTCCCAATTTGGCGCAAATCGGAAATCGTCGGGGAACCCAACGAAAGTGTGCGATTTGGACCCTTAGTGAATGAGCCCCATAGTTTTGGTAAAAACTGGGCAACTCAATGTAAGTTAGAAGCCAACTGAGTTTCTATACAGCACCCTGAAGCGATGGTGTGCTCTTTGTCCTTATCTGCCTTGACTTGGGAATCATATTGTATGACTCCTTAGAATTGTTGGCCAACAACCTTGAAGATCTAGCTAGAGCAAGATGGACAACACAAAGGTATCTAAGAACTCTATGAGAAGGGGCGAGGGAGGAGAGTTGGTAGAAGATGTTTGAGAGAAGCAGAGGAAGTTTCTGTGCTTTATTCACAACAGTACTGCTCAGTACATCTCTGTAGTATCATATACTATCCTACTGTTTCTGAGTGAGAGAGTGTTACAGAGCATACTTCTTCCTCTACTTATTTGTTAGGTGTAGTGCCTATGGGGATGACAGGTAGATAGATGCAGATGTGTTGATATGATAGGTTCTCACGACAACAGTCTCCAGCCGCCAGTCTCCAGCCAACAGTCTCCATCCACCAGTCTCCAGCCGCTAGTCTCCAGCCATCAGTCTCCAGCCACCAGTCTCCACTCACCAGTATCCAGCCACCAGTCTCCAGCCATCAGTCTCCAGCCACCAGTCTCCAGCCGCCAGTCTCCAGCCAACAGTCTCCATCCACCAGTCTCCAGCCGCTAGTCTCCAGCCATCAGTCTCCAGCCACCAGTCTCCACTCACCAGTTCCGCCAGTCCTCCAGCCGCCAGTCTCCCAGCCATCATCTCCAGCCATCAGTCTCCAGGCACCAGTCTCCAGCCATCAGTCCTCCAGCCCATCAGTCTCCAGCCGCCATCTTCCAGCACCAGTCTCCAGCACAGTCGCCTCTCCAGCCATCAGTCTCCAGGCACCAGTCTCCAGCCATCAGTCTCCAGCCATCAGTCTCCAGCCGCCAGTCTCCAGCCATCAGTCTACAGCAACCAATCTCCAGCCACCAGTCTCCAGCCACCAGTCTCCAGCCACCAGTCTCCAGCCACCAGTCTCCAGCCACCAGCTTTGAGACAGCAGACATTCCCCAGAGAGAAAAAAAACTGCTATAAAAAGTAGAATACAAGTCATTTGATGGTCAGAATCATGTCCAGCGCCAACACTGGGCATACCCATGCAAGTGCCTGGGCCCAGAACTTCTGGAGGGGCCTACATAAGGTTGTACTTAAGGAATCCATGAGGATGAGGGGGACTAAATATAAAACAAACATGAGTGGACTGTTTGGAATGATAAACTAGGGAACCTTTTTGTTTTTGAATCTTTAATGCCACCATGTGAATTCACTGCAAAGGGGCCCACCGAGGCTCTGTCGCCCAGTCACCTACTGAAACCTGGAGCCAACCCTGGCCAGAATAGTGTTACTCTTCCCATACACACAATGTACGATTGATTTTTGTAGGTTTCTTGGAAGGTGAGGTAGGCTTTTTTCCGGGATATTCCAGGATAAGATTTGGCATCATGAATCACCTGCAATCAGAATCCAAATCGACAATTAACACCGATCTCCAAAACTTCTGAACTTCCCGACGACTTGGCTCAATCTGCATTCCTAGTGAAACGGCGCCGCAAATGTATTTTAACAAAGCGCCAATGAATGTAACACTGCAACAAAGCAGCAAATACTTAACGTCTGATCTCTGCCCTCTGACCTTCCTCTCCTCGTATGGCAGCCAATAAAACGGTGGGGCTAAACGTGAAACTCAATACAAATCGATGACTAATTAAATTTATGTCTAAATTAATACATCAGATCTATTCGGCTTCATGTTCGGAGGAGTAATTTCTATTATGGTGAATGCAGTTATTAGATTCAGAATTTAATGAACCATATTGTTGAATGAAATTCTTGTGACAATTGGGAATAATGGAATATATTAACCTCTCGTCAGCTCCGCGCGACTCCGCATTAGATGACAAATTAAGAAATAATAGTGACGGGATCCTCATGATTAATAATAGTGTGCCGAGATTCTGATCCACCAGATTATCCATTTGTATCCAAACACTCCGAGGCTTGTTGTCTCTGATATGAGAATTAAATCACCGGAGGCCTAAGCTACACATTGTACATAGACATAGACATGTAGTATTTGGGCCCCCCGAGGCACCAGGGCCCAGGTGCATCTGTCCCTTCTATCGCCCTCTTATTTGTGCCTTTACTGGATTCTATCCCAGACCATTACTGCGCCTCCTATCTGTGCAGCTTTTAGTTGTGGCCACATTGGAGCACAGCTCTGCCTCGTCTAAGTATCAGTTCTCCTCATCGCAAAATTTCGAATCCTCATCTTTCTATCCTCCTTCCTGTTAATATTCACAGTAAAAATCTGTCTATTAAATCTAACGTTTTTCTATCTCTTTATCTCACATCTATATTCTATCTATCCATCATCTTTGTATCCACCTGGGTGGCATTTTAGAATCTCTTCCTCATAACAATTTCATATCATTTCAATCTTCTTTCTTACATATTTTTCATCTTTCTATTCTCATATATATCATATTAATCTATCGCTGAATCATATCTATCTATCTACCGTATAGACTCCAGTATAAGCTGAGACCCCTAATTTTAACACAAAAAACTGGAAAACCCTACTGACACGAGTATAAACCGAGGGTGGGAAATGCATTGATCACAGCCACAGTATATAGCCAACAAGCCCCCTGTTAGACCACCAGCCCCGTATTATATAGCCAGCCCCTGTATTATATAGCCAGCCCCCTGTAGTATACAGCCACTCTGCCCCCTGTAGTATATAGCCAGCCAGCCCCCCATAGTATACAGCCAGCCAGCAGTGTTTCCCCTGTATAGTACAGCAGCAGAGCAGTGTATCCCCTGTATAGTACAGCAGCAGAGCAGTGTATCCCCTGTATAGTACAGCAGCAGAGCAGTTATCCCTGTATAGTACAAGCAAGCAGAGCAGTGTATCCCCTGTATAGTAAAAGCAGCAGAGCTTGTCATCCCCTGATAGTCCAGCAGCAGAGCAGGTATCCCTGTATATACAGCAGCAGAGCAGTGTACCCTGTATAGTACAGCACAGCAGAGTCAGTGTATCCCTGTATAGTACAAGCACCAAGCAGTGTATCCCCTGTATAGTACGCAGCAGAGCAGTGTATCCCCTGTATGTACAGCAGCAGAGCAGTGTATCCTCTGTATAGTACAGCCAGGCAGTGGGTATCCTCTGTACGTACAGGCAGGCAGTCTATCCCCTGTATGACAGGAGCAGAGCATGTATCCCCTGTATAGTACAGCAGCAGAGCAGTGTATCCCTGTATAGTACAGCAGCAGGGCAATGTATCCCCTGTATAGTACAGCAGCAGAGCATGTACCCCTGTATAGTACAGCAGCAGAGCATGGTATCTCCTGTATAGTACAGCAGCAGAGCAGTGTATCCCTGTATAGTACAGCAGCAGAGCAGTGTATCCCCTGTATAGTACAGCGCAGAGCAGTATATCTCCTGTATAGTACAGCAGCAGAGCAGTGTATCCCCTGTATAGTACAAGCAGCAGAGCAGTGTTCCCCTGTATAGTACAGCAGCAGAGCCAGTGTAATCCCCTGTATAGTACAGCAGCAGAGCAGTGATCCCCGTATATTACAGCGCAAGAGCATGTATCACCTGTATAGTACAGCAGCAGAGCAGTGTATCCCCTGATATATTACAGCAGCAGAGCAGTGTATCCCCTGTATAGTACAGCACAGAGCAGTGTATCCCCTGTATAGTAAGCAGCACGGGCACTGTATCCCCCTGTCCTATACAGAGCAGAGCAGTGTATCCCTGTATATTACAGCAGCAGAGCATGTGTATTCCCCTGTATAGTACAGCAGCAGAGAGTGTATCCCTGTAAGTACAGCAGCAGAGCAGTGTATCCCCTGTATAGTACAGCAGCAGAGCAGTGTATCCCCTGTATAGTACCGCAGCAGAGCAGGTATCCCTGTATAGTACAGCAGCAGAAGCAGTGTATCCCCTGTATAGGTACACCAGCAGAGCAGTGTATCCCCTGTATAGTACAGACAGCAGAGCAGTGTATCCTCTGTATGTACAGCGAAGAGCAGTGTATCCCCTGTATAGTACGCAGCAGAGCAGTGTATCCCCTTTATGTACAGCAGCAGAGCATTGTATCCCTTATAGACACAGCAGAGCAGTGTATCCCCTGTAGTACAGCAGAGCAGTGTATCCCCTGTCGTATAGCGAGCAGAGAAGTGTTCCCCCTGTAAGTACAGCAGCAGAGCAGTGTATCCCCTGTATAGTACAACAGCAGCAGAGCAGTGTATCCCCTGTATAGTACAGGCAGTAGAGGCATGGTAGCCCTGTATAGTACCAGCAAGCAGTGTATCCCCTGTATATACAGCAGCAAAGTGTTCCCCTGTATAGTCAGCACAGAGCAGTGTATCCCCTGTAAGTACAGCACAGAGCAGTGTATCCCTGTATAGTACAGCAAGAGCAGTGTATGCCCTGTATATACAGCAGAGAGCATTGTATCCTCCTGTATAGTACAGCAGAGCAGTGTATCCCTGTATAGTAACAGCCAGAGCAGTTATCCCTGTATGTACCGGAGCAGAGCATGTATCCTCTGTATAGTACACCAGAAGAGCAGTGTATCCCCTGTAGTACAGCAGCAGAGCATGTATCCCCTGTATAGTACAGTAGTCAGAGCAGTGTATCACCTTGTATAGTACAGCACGCAGAGCATGTTATCCCCTGATAGTACAGCAGCAGAGCAGTGTATCCCCTGATATACAGCACAGAGCATGTATCCCCGTATAGTACAAGCAGCAGAGCAGTGTATCCCTGTATAGTACAGCAGCAGAGCAGTGTTATCCCCTGTATAGTCAGCCAGCAGAGCAGTGTATCCCCCTGTTAGTACAAGCAGCAGAGCATTGTATCCCCTGTAAGTACAGCAGCAAGACAGTGCATCCCCTGTATAGTCCAGCAGCAGAGCAGTGTATTTCCTGTATAGTACACAGCAGCAGAGCAGTGTATCCCCTGTATAGTACAGCAGCAGAGCAGTGTATCCCCTGTATAGTACAGCAAGCAGCAACAGTGTTCCCTGTATAGTCAGCAGCAGAGCAGTGTACCCCTGTATAGTACAGCGAGAGCGTGTATCCCCTGTTATAGTACAGCACAGAGCGTGTATCCCCTGTTAGTACAGGGCAGCAAGCAGTGTATCCCCTGTATAACACAGCAGCAGAGCAGTGTATCCCCTGTATAGTACACAGCAGAGCAGTGTACCCCTGTATATACAGCAGCAGAGCAGTGTATCCCCTGTATAGGTACGCAGCAGAGCAGTGTAATCCCCTGTATGGTACAGGAGCAGAGCAGTGTATCCTCTTATACAGCTACGCAGCAGAGCAGTGTATCCCCTATATAGTACAGCAGCAGAGCAGTGTATCCCCTGTATGGTCCAGGAGCAGAGCAGTGTATCTCTGATATACAGCAGCAAAGCAGTGTATTCCTGTATAGTACAGCAGCAGAGCAGTGTATCCCTGTATTAGTCCAGCAGGCAGAGCAGTGTATCCCCTTGTAGTACAGAAGAGAGCATGTATCCCTTTGGTACAGCAGCAGAGCAGTGTCTCCCTGTATAGTACAGCAGCAGAGCAGTGTATCACCCTGTATAGTACATCAGCAACAGTGTATCCCTGTATAGTACAGCAGCAAGCAGTGTATCCCCTGTATAGTACAGCAGCAGAGCAGTGTATCCCCGGTATAGTACGCAGCAGAGCAGTGTATCCCTGATAGTCACACAGGCAGTGTACCCTTTAGTACAGCAGCAGCAGTGTATCCCCTGTATAGTACAAGCAGCAGAGCAGTGTATCCCCTGTATAGTACAGCGCAGAGCAGTGTATCCCCTGTATAGTAGCAGCAGCAGAGATGTATCCCCTGATAGTACAGCAGCAGAGCAGTGTATACCCCGTTATAGTCAAGCAGCAGACAGGGTACCCTGTATGACCAGCAGAGCAGTGCATGTCTCCCCTGTAAGTACAGCAGCAGAGCATGTATCCCCGTTATAGTACAGCAGCAAGCAGTGTATCCTGGTATAGTACAGCAGAGAGCAGTGTATCCCCTGTATAGTACAGCACAAGAGCAGTGTATCCCCTGTATATACAGCAGCAGAGCAGTGTATCCCCTGTATAGTACAGGCAGCAGAGGCAGTGTATTCCCTGTATGTACAGCAGCGAGCAGTGTATCCCTGTATAGTACAAGCAAGGGCAGTGTATCCCTTTATAGTACAGCAGCAGCATGTATCCCCTGTATGGTGCAGCAGAGCATTGATCCTCTTTATAGTACAGCAGCAGAGAGTGTATCCCCTGTATAGTAACAGCAGCAGAAGTGTATCCCCTGTAATAGTACAGCAGCAGAGCAGGGTATCCCCTGTATAGTACAGCAGCAAGTGCAGGTATCCCCTGTATAGTACAGGCAGGCAAGCAGTGTATCCCTGTGTCACAGAGCGGCATGTATCACCTGTATAGTACAGCAGAGAGCGTATCCCCTGTATATACAGCAGAAGTGTCCTCTTATAACACAGCAGCTGTATCCCTGTATAGGCAGCATCGGAAAGAGCAGTGTACTCCCTGTATGTACAGCAGCAGAGCAGTGTATCCCCTGTATAGTACAGCAGCAGAGCAGTGTATCCTCCTGTATAGTACAGCAGCAGAGCAGTGTATCCCCGTATATGTACAGGAGCAGAGCAGAGTATCTCTGTATAGTTACAGCAGAGCAGGTACCCTCTGTGTAGTACAGCATCAGAGCAGGTGTATCCCTGTATAGTACAGCGCAAGAGCAGTGTATCCCGTATAGTACAGCAGCAGAGCAGGGTTATCCCCTGTATAGTACAGCAGCAGAGCAGTGTATCCCTGTATTAGTATTCAGCAGCAGAGCAGTGTATCCCTGTATATACAGCGAGCAGCAGCAGTGATCCCCTGTATATACACAGCAGAGCAGTGTATCCCCTGTATAGTACAGCAGCAGAGGCAGTGTATCCCTGTATAGTACATCAGCAGAGCAGTGTATCCCCCTGTTAGTACAGCATCAGAGAGCAGTGTATCCCCTGTATAGTACCACAGAGCAGGTGTATCCCCTGTATAGTACATCAGCAGCGAAGTGTATCCCCTGTATAGTACACACGAGAAGCGTGTATCCCCGTATAGTACATCAGCAGAGCAGTGTATCCCCTGATAGTACATCAGCAGAGCAGTGTATCCCCTGTATAGTACAAGCAGTAGACAGTGTACCCTGTATAGTACAGCAGAGCAGTTGTATCCACCGTATAGTACAGCAGCAGCGTGTCAGAGCAGTGTATCCCCTTTATAGACAGCAGTCAGAGCAGTGTATCCCCTGTATAGTACAGCAGCAGAGCAGTGTATCCCCTGTATAGTACAGCAGCAGAGCAGTGTATCCCCTGTATAGTACAGCAGCAGAGCAGTGTACCCCTGTATAGTACAGCAGCAGAGCAGTGTATCCCTGTATAGTACACAGCAGAGCAGTGTATCCCTGCATAGTACAGCCAGCAAGCAGTGATCCCCTGTATAGTCAGCAGCAGAGCAGGTATCCCCTGTAGATACAGCAGCAGAGCAGTGTATCCCCTGTAGGTAACAGCAGCAGTAGCAAGTGTATCTCCTGTATAGTACAGCAGCAGAGCAGTGTATCCTCGTATAGTACAGCAAGAGCAGTGTATCCCGTATCACCAGGCAGCAGAGCAGTGTATCCCGTATAGTACAGCAGCAAGCAGTGTATCCCCTGTTATAGTACAGCAGCAGAGCAGTGTATCCCCTGTATGGTACAGCAGCAGAGCAGTGTATCCCCTGTATAGTACAGCAGCAGGGCAGTGTATCCTCTTTCTAGTACAGCAGCAGGCAGTGTATCCCTGTATGGTACAGCAGCAGAGCAGTGTATCCTCTTTATAGTACAGCAGCAGAGCAGTGTATCCCCTGTAATAGTACAGGAGCAGAGTATGTATCCCCTGTATAGTACAGCAGCAGAGAGGGATCCCGTATATACAGCAGCAGTGCGGTATCCCCTGTCTAGTACAGCAGCAGTAGCAGTGTATCCCCTGTATAGTACAGCAGCAGAGCAGTGTATCACCTATAGTACAGCTCAGAGCAGTGTATCCCTGTGATAGTACAGCAGCAGAGCAGTGTATCCTCTGTATAGTACACGCAGCAGAGCAGTGTATCCCCTGTATAGTATACATTGGAAGAGCAGTTCTCTGTATAGTACAGCAGAGAGCAGTGTATCCCCTGTATAGTACAGCAGCAGAGCAGTGTATCCCTGTATAGTAAGCAGCAGAAGCAGTGTATCCCCTGTATGGTAACAGAGCAGAGCAGTGTATCCGCTTTATAGTACAGCATCAGAGCAGTGTATCCTCTGTATAGTACAGCAGCAGGCAGTGTATCCCCTGTATAGTACAGCAGCAGAGCAGTGTTTCCCCTGTATAGTACAGCAGCAGAGCAGTGTATCCCCGTATATTACATCAGAGAGCAGTGTATCCCCTGTATAGTACAGCAGCAGAGCAGTGTATCCCCTGTATAGTACATCAGCAAGCAGTGATCCCCTGTATAGTACAGCAGCAGAGCAGTATATCCCCTGTATAGTAGCAAGCAGCAGAGCAGTGTTCCCCTGTATGGTACAGGAGAGAGCAGTGTATCCTCTTTATAGTACAGCAGCAGAGCAGTGTATCCCTATATAGTACAGCAGCAGAGCAGGTGTATCACCGTATGGTACAGGAGCAGAGCAGGTATCCTCTGTATAGTACAGCAGCAAAGCAGTGTATATCCTGTAAAGTACAGACAGCAGAGCAGTGTATCCCCTGTATAGTACAGCACAGAGCAGTGTATCCCCTGTATAGATCAGCAGCAGAGTAGTGTATCCTCTGTATAGTACAGCAGCAGAGCAGTGTATATCCTGTAGTACAGCAGCAAGCAGTGTATCCCCTATATTAGTACAAGCAGCAGAGCAGTGATCACCTGTATGGTACAGGAGCAAAGCAGGGTATCCCCTGTATAATACGCAGCAGAGCATGATCCGTAATCTCAGCGCGTCCGTATAGTAACAGCAGCAGAGCAGTGTATCCCCTGTATGTGTAACAGGAGCAAGCGTGTATCCCCTGTATGTACAGCAGCAGGCAGTGTATCCCATGTATGTCAGCAGCAGAGCAGTGTATCCCCTGTATAGTACAGCAGCAAGCATGTATCCTGTATAGAAGCAGCAGAGCAGTATATCTCCTGTTATAGTACAGCAGCACAGAGCAGTTATCTCTGTATAGTACAGCAAGCAGGCAGTGGTATCCCCTGTATAGTACATCAGCAGAGCAGTGTATCCACTTATATACAGCAGCAGAGCAGTGTATCCCCTGTATAGTACAGCAGCAGAGCAGTGTATCACCTGTATGAGTACAGCAGCAGAGCAGTGTATCCCCTGTATGGTCAGGAGCAGAGCGTGTATCCCCTGTATAGTACAGCAGCAGAGCAGTGTATCCCCTGTATAGTGCAGCAGCAGAGCAGGGTATCCCCTGTATAATACAGCAGCAGAGCAGTGTATCCCCTGTATAGTACAGCAGACAGAGCAGTGTATCTCCTGTATAGTACAGCAGTCCAGCAGGTACCTTTTTAGTAAGCAGCAAGCAGTTATCCCTGTATAGTACAGGAGCAGAGTAGTGTATCCCTGTATAGTACAGCAGCAAGCAGGGTATCCCCTGTATAATACAGCAGCAGTGCAGTGTATCCCCTGTATAGTACAGCAGCAGAGCATGAATCCCTGTATAGTACATCAGCAGAGCAGTGTATCTCCTGTATAGTACAGCAGCAGAGCAGGTATTTCCTGTATAGTACAGCAGCAGAGCAGTGTATCTCCTGTATAGTAACGCAGCAGAGCAGTGTATCCCTGTATGTACAAGCAGCAGAGCAGTGTATCTCCTGTATAGTACAGCAGCAGAGCAGTGTATCCCTGTATGGTACAGGAGCAGAGCAGTGTATCCTCTTTATAGTACAGCAATCAGAGCAGGGTATCCTCTGTATAGTACAGCAGCAGAGCAGTTATCCCCTGTATAGTACAGCAGCAGAGCAGGTTTCCCCTGTATAGTACAGCAGCAGAGCATGTATCACTGTAATAGTAGCAGCAGTAGCAGTGTATCACTGTATAGTACAGCAGCAGAGCAGTGTATTCACTGTATAGTAACAGACAGAGCAGTGTATCCCCTGGTATAGTACAGCAGCAGAGCAGTGTATCCCCTGTATGGTACAGGAGCAGAGTAGTGTATCACTGTATAATACAGCAGCAGAGCTCAGCCAGTGTTACATTACATGCAGCCTCTGTTTACAGTTCAATCCTTCTAACTTCTATTAAAACAATCTGCAAAAGCAGACAGCTCAGAGAGGATAGAGAGAGAAGTGAGGGGGAGCTGCAGACAAGTCAGAGAAGTTTACTGTGCAGTAGGATAAAAAAGAAGAGTGGACAAGAGAGTGTCCGAGTGTAGTAGGATAGAAGAGAAGTTTGTAGGATTTACAGATAGTACAGAGAAGTGTCCCATGTAGCAGGATAGAGGAGAAGTGTGTGGGAGCTGCAGGCAGGAAAGAGAAGTGTCCCATGTAGCAGGATAGAGGAGAGTGTGGTGGGAGCTGCAGCAGGACAGAGAAGTGTGTGGAGCGCAGACAGTACAGAGAAGAGACCTGTGTAGCAGCATAAAAGATAATTGTGTAGGATTTTGCAGATACTACAGAGAAGTGTCCCCTGTGTAGCAGGATGGACCCCACTGGTGTCTGAGGAGGATACTGGCCAGAATTACAGGGTACAGCAGAAGATCAGCATGGGGGATCCTCTCCAGGAGAAGCCATTGCTGAGGAGATCACTGGGTGCAGGGTGTCATAATACTGGGCTGTGCTTTGGGGGTCATTCTCATGCTGGGGTGGGGGAGAGAGAGCAGAGAGGCTTGTAGGGGGATCACATGTAAGAGCCTGAATCTAACTTGCGACTAAATGGAGCCTAACGTAAAATGATTAATAAGAGTAGGAACTCAACTCATCACAGATGGTTGTAGCTTGTGAAAATTCAGGCGGAACAATGTGCTTCATTTAGGCGCAAAAAAAAAAACTACAGCGCCACAAATGTGAATACATCGGCCCTATATTGATGTTTTTTTTAACTACCTACTGTCTTAGAACATTTCTATCTATATTTCTAGATAAAAACACAGTCTTTGGAGCAGCACAGTCAAAGGAGCGGATCTTATCAGGAACTAACTAACTCACTACCTAGATGGTTCTATAGGAATCCACTTGTAGAAAAAACAAAGAAGCACAGCAGCACTCCAGAGAACCTGAAACCTTGAGACTTTGCACCACAGTGCGCGGACACTTCTTAAATACCTGAGCAAGCCGTTTGAATTAGAAAGAACGTGCAATGTCCGACAGAAACAGGCGCAAAGCCCTTAGCAAATGTCCCCTGCTCACCCGTTCCCGCAACGCACCACCACATACCTGTCCCCACTCCCGAGTTCCGTCCTCGCTCCGTGCGCACGTGTCCACCGTCTATAGGGCGCGCACGGCAGCCTCAAGAAAAGTTAAAGGGCCCACTCACCATTAATCGCGCTGGCCATTTTCCCATAAGGCTATTTAAACCGCCTCTCTCCCGTACACCACCCTGCCAGATCTTTGTGCCTCACAGCCTGAGAGAAAACTCTATTGCGATTACCTGCGTTCCAGTGTCTCCTGCGTTTCCAGGTCCTCGCTTCCTGAGTCCCTCCGTGTCCTGGTCTACCTGAGTCCCTCCGTGTTCCTGTGTACTAGTGTTCCTCCGTGCTGCTATTCCTGTGTACAGTGTTCCGTGTGCTTGTCCTGTGTTGCTGTGTTCCCGTACCCATCTGGTTGACCTCCTATTGCTGAACCTCGGATGGTCAGCAGGATGTGCATCTCTGCCGCCTGCAATGACCCGTGCCTGGACCTGACCATGAGTATTTCTGCCATTCCTGTACCTCGACCATGGCCACCCATGCAGACAAATCACGCTGGGAAGACCGTGGTGGCACACGCCGCGCTAGTCCAAACCGCGTTTGCAGCGGGCTCTGGTGAAAACCGGTACCACTTTACTCCGGCCCAGGTAGTGCTTGTGTCATCGTCTCAATGGTCAGAGGATCCAAAACCCTCAAGCTGACATCCCCCAATGTTTCCCTGTGATCAGGTCCATGTTTCCAATATTCCATAATCCAATGCGCATCTATCCAATGTCTACCTGTCCCTGCATTACTAATTCTCTCTATAGTATAAAGCAGGAATGTCGGTAATTTCCATGGCTCTTCGCGCTGTCCTTCAGACGCCGCACATCCTCCATACTTGTCCTTGTCCTGTTTGCTGCGATTACAACTGTTAGACTTGGTGAAGTGACACAATTTGCTTTGGTCGATTAGCGTTCGCAGAAATTTATCAGGAATTAAACCTTCGACAACGCGGCAAAGGATTTCACTTGAGACTCGATAAGGAGGTTACCTTCAACAATCTCTTCATTTCGACATCAAATCCGCTTTTCCTTCGCCGTTCACAATTCCACGCAGATGGAATTGTTTCTCACACGATTTATTAGTTTGTAAGGTGGCGACAACAATCCAAAGTTTATACTATTATAATGTGGCGATTTACGGTGTTTGCTCAAGATGGCCAAATACTGTATGTGATAGAAGTAATTCTCTCTGCAATATTTTGTGCAAGTCATTAAACTGTTACAAGATATTTTCCCAAGCCATTGTCTAATGAAACTTAAAGGGGATGTCTGTTTAGCAAAGCCTTGTTCAAGTACCCTAGGAAAACCTCTATAACACTACTAATATACAATAAGGTTGGGGCTTCTATGTGGGGACCATCAGTTACTATCCGGAGGAAGCAGAAAATTATAATATTGGTGGGTTTGGGCGTCAGCCAAGTGGCCAAGGCTTTCTACAGGGCCCATGGCACCTAACCCGACCACTAGTTTGATACTTCCCGGTAGAAAAAAAATGAGATGGACCTCCATCCCTGAAATCCCATACACTTGTAACGGCACTTAACACACATGTATACAAGAGCCCTTCCAGGACTGTGAAGTTCCTCCAAAGTCTTTAGAGGAAATCTACCAGTAGGTTCCACGTATCTGTGATGGAAACACTTACATGTCTATGTCCACTCTTCTTTACTTTGCTATGTATAAAACATACAAATGAGCCTAAGGGAACTTCTCAGAGACCCATTAGTTTGTCTTCATTAATTATTCATTGATTATTAGTTACTACGTCCACCTCCTACCACCCAGCCAGGGAGACAGTGACTCACCCCAACTCTTGGCAGGTCCTGTGCATGCGCAGTCGTCTATTCAACCTACCAAGGCATTTGCAGTTGTCTTTTCAATGTGCAACCGCAGCCGGCTCAGACTGCATAGAAAATAGCTGACCTCGACTAGACGACCTCAGATACATGGGAATTGTCAAGAGCCCGATCACATTCACATTCGCTAATTTCTGAAGAATTTTGGCAAGTTGGTTTACAACCTGGTCTAAAGCATAGAGGGAACCAGTACTCGCATCTGAACAACTCATCAGGGCACATTAACTTACCCGTCCCGTTGACGGCCCGATCTGGAATGTCTGACGAGGATTCGGAGCTGCCCCAATTCACTAAGATTGTCGTCCAAAATCCTGCATGTGTCTTCCCCCACTTATGTCAGCGGAGTTCACCTTCTTCTTCCCGGTGTATGTGAGTGCTTGATCTTGCGACACAATTGGTTTTAAATTCTGCAGTTTGTCCGAATCATCGGGTGTCCGACGTCCACGCCCCCGATTTGTGTTGCATGCAAGCCGACGCCAATGCACCACAATCTGATCCGTGCGCCAAAAACCTGGGGCAATTCAGGGCAAATCTGAAAAACAAAAGCGAAACCCGACGGGCCTAACATCATGTGTAGAGACGAGTGAATCTATTTGTTTGTTTGTAGATTTGGTATGAATCTTCCAAGCTTGAAGGGCAAGAGGAAGAAATTAAAAAATGAAAACAATAACATTTTTCATGAAAAATCTGTGTTTCAGAGAACTAAACGGGTTATATACCAATTTCCAAGACAATTCAAGCAACATCAATTCAGACCGCAGGATAGAGGAGAAGTGTGTGGGAGCTGCAGACAGGACAGAGAAGAGACCCTGTGTAGCAGGATAAAAGATAATTGTGTAGGATTTTGCAGATACTACAGAGAAGTGTCCCCTGTGTAGCAGGATGACCCCACTGGTGTCTGAGGAGGATACTGGCCAGAATTACAGGGTAACAGCAGAAGATCAGCATTGGGGGATCCTCTCCAGGAGAAGCCATTGCTGAGGAGATCACTGGGTGCAGGGTGTCATACTACTGGGCTGTGCTTTGGGGGTCATTCTCATGCTAGGGTGGGGGAGAGAAGCAGAGAGGAGCTTGTAGGAGGATCACATGTAAGTGCCTGAATCTAACATTGCGACTAAATGGAGCCTAAAGTAAAATGATTAATAAGAGGCAGAAATTCAACTCATCACAGATGGTTGTAACTTGTGAAAATTTAGGCGGAACAATGCGCTTCATTTAGGCGCAAAAAAAAAAACTACAGCGCCACAAATGTGATACATCTGGCCCTATATTGATTGTTTTTTTTAACTACCTACTGTCTTAGAACATTTCTATCTATATTTCTAGATAAAAACACAGTCTTTGGAGCAGCACAGTCAAAGGAGCGGATCTTATCAGGAACTAACTAACTTCACTACCTAGATGGTTCTATAGGAATCCACTTGTAGAAAAAACAAAGAAGCAGCACTCCAAGAGAACCTGAAACCTTGATACTTTGCACCACAGTGACGCGGACACTTCTTAAATACCTGAGCAAGCCGTTTGAATTAGAAAGAACGTGCAATGTCCGACAGAAAACAGGCGCAAAGCCCTTAGCAAATGTCCCCTGCTCACCCGTTCCCCGCAGACGCAGCGCCAGCGCCACATACCTGTCCCCACTCCCGAGTTCCGTCCTCGCTCCGTGCGCACGTGTCCCTGTGCCTTAGGGCACGCGCGCGGCAGCCTCAGAAAATTTAAAGGGCCCACTCACCATTAATCGGCGCTGGCCATTTTCCCATAAGGCTATTTAAACCTGCCTCTCCCGTCACACCCTGCCAGATCTTTGTGCCTCACAGCCTGAGAGAAAGCTCTATTCCGATTTACTTGCGTTCCAGTGTCTCCTGCGTTCCTAAGTCCCTCCGTGTTCCTGTGTCTACCTGAGTCCCTCCGTGTTCCTGTGTACCAGTGTTCCTTCGTGCTGCTATTCCTGTGTACCAGTGTTCCTCCGTGCTGCTGTCCTGTGTGCTGTGTTCCCGTACCCATCTGGTTGGACCTCCTATTGCTGACCTCGGATTGGTCAGCGAGGTTGCATCTCTGCCGCCTGCAATGACCCTATGCCTGGACCTGACCATGAGATTGTCTGCCATTCCTGTACCTCGACCATGGCCACCACTGCAGACAAATCACGCCTGTGGAACGACCTGGTGGCACCACGCCGCAGCTAGTCCAACCCGCTTTGCAGCGGGCTCTGGTGAAAACCGGGTACCACTTTGACTCCGGTCCCAGGTAGTGGCTTGTGTCATCGTCTGCAATGGTCCAGAGGATCCAAAACCCTCAAGCCTGACATCCCCCAATGTTTCCCTGTGATCAGGTCCATGTTTCCAATATTCCATACATCCAATGCGCATCTATCCAATGTCTACCTGTCCCTGCATTACTAATTCTCTCTATAGTATAAGCAGGAATGTCGGTGGATATTTCCATGGCTCTTCCGGCTGTCCTTCAGACGCGCGCACATCCTCCATACTTGTCCTTGTCCTGTTTGCTGCGATTACAACTGTTAGACTTGGTGAAGTGACACAATTTGCTTTGGTCGATTAGCGTTCGCAGAATTTATCAGGAATTAAACCTTCGACAACGCGGCAAAGGATTTCACTTGAGACTCGATAAGGAGGTTACCTTCAACAATCTCTTCATTTCGACATCAAATCCGCTTTTCCTTTCGCCGTTCACAACTTCCACGCAGATGGAATTGTTTTCTCACACGATTTATTAGTTTGTAAGGTGGCGACAACTAATCCAAAGTTTATATATTATAATGTGGCGGATTTACGGTGTTTGCTCAAGATGGCCAAATACTGTATGTGATAGAAGTAATTCTCCTGACAAATATTTGTGCAAGTCATTAACTGTTTACAAGATATTTCCCAAGCCATTGTCTAATGAAACTTAAAGGGGATGTCTGGTTTAGCAAAGCCATGTTCAAGTACCCTAGGAAAACACTCTATTAACACTACTAATATACAATTAAGAGTTGGGGCTTCTATGTGGGACCATCAGTTACTATCCGGAGGAAGCAGAAAATTATAATACCGGTGGTTTGGGCGTCAGCCCAGTGGCCAAGGCTTCTACAGGGCCCATGGCCACCTAACCCGACCACTAGGTTTGATACTTCCCGGTAGAAAAAATAATGAGATGGACCTCCATCCCTGAAATCCTCATACACTTGTAACGGCACTTAACACACATGTATACAAGAGCCCTTCCAGGACTGTTGAAGTTCCTCCAAAGGTCTTTAGAGGAAATCTACCAGTAGGTTCCACGTATCTGTGCTGAAGACACTTACATGTCTATGTCCACTCTTCTTTTACTTTGCTATGTATAAAATCATACAAATGAGCCTAAGGGAACTTCTCCAGAGACCCATTAGGTTTTGTCTTCCATTAATTATTCACTTGATTATTTAGGCTTACTGTCCACCTCCTACCACCCAGCCAGGGAGACAGTGACATCACCCAACTCTTGGCAGGTCCTGTGCATGCGCAGTCGTCTATTCAACCTACCAAGGCATTTGCAGTTGTCTTTTCAATGTGCAACCGCAGCCGGCTTCAGACTGCATAGAAGAATAGCTGACCTCGACTAGACGACCTCAGATACATGGGAATTGTCAAGAGCCCGATCACATTCACATTCGCTAATTTCTGAAGAATTTTGGCAAGTTTGGTTACAACCTGGTCTAAAGCATAGAGGGAACCAGTACTTCGCATCTGAACAACTCATCAGGGCACATTAACTTACCCGTCCCGTTGACGGCGCCGATCTGGAATGTCTGACGAGGATTCGGAGCTGCCCCAATTCACTAAGATTGTGCGTCCAAAATCCTGCATGTGTCGCTTCCCCCACTTATGTCAGCCGGAGTTCACCTTCTTCTTCCCGGTGTATGTGAGTGCTTGATCTTGCGACACAATTTGGTTTTTAAATTCTGCAGTTTGTCCGAATCAGTCGGGTTGTCCGACGTCCACGCCCCCCGATTTGTGTTGCATGCAAGCCGACGCCAATGCACCACAATCTGATCGCGTGCGCCAAAAACCTGGGGCAATTCAGGGCAAATCTGAAAAACAAAAAGCGAAACCCGACGGGCCCTACATCATGTGTAGAGACGAGTGAATCTATTTGTTTGTTTGTAGATTTGGTATGAATATTCCCAAAGCTTAGGAAGGGGCAAGGGAAAATTAAAAAAAAATGAAAACAATTAACATTTTTCATGAAAAATCTGTGTTTCAGAGAACTAAACGGGTTATATACCAATTTCCAAGACAATTCAAGCAACATCAATTCAGACCCCAATATGGTGAAGTTGCAGTGAATGAAATCTTGGATGATCTTGATGATTGACTTCCATGGGACGTGATGCTCAATTCATAGGATGAGTGTCCTTTGTGAGCAAAGCCAATAATATCTTTGTTGGCATCATCCTCTGTGACGGCTTTGTTCAACAAGATGCGGCTGAGGATGCGTTGATTAACGTTGTTCTGTCTTTACTAGTTTGTACACTTCCCTAAAATCTGTCTTCTGGTTCACTAACGGTTAACCAGCTGTGATAGACAGAATCCTCATCCTATCAGCTTTGGAACCAGGATTCTGACATCCTGGGAGCTCAGTTCACACTTGACCAAGTTTAGCTGTATTTGTTCTGGTAATATTTGGTCTCTTCTGACCCCTTGGTGTGTCTATACTGTATATACTTGAGTGTAAGATGAGTTTTTCAGCACAAAAAATGTGTTGGAAAAACCTAATTCGGCTTATACCTGAGTCTATAAAAAAAACTGCACCTCCCGATGCCCCACCGGCAGGTCCTCTTCTTTCCATAGATGTTCCTGCTTTGGCTCTGTGTCTCCGCGTAGTGCCGTCGCTCACGTAATGTTGCTTGCTGACAGGGGCTGCCAGTGTGTGTGCCGCCAGGGGCTGCCAGGCTGTATACTAGGGGAAGGGGCTGCAGGCTATACACTGGGGGCAGGAGCTGAAGGCTATATATTGGGGATAAGGGGCTTCTGGCTATTTACTGTGGGCATGAGATCGCAGGCTATATACTAGGCTTATACTCGAGTCAATAGATTTTCCCAGTTTTTGGTGGTAAAATTAGGGGCCTTGGCTTATACTCGAGTATACACGGTACAAAAACTGATCTCTAAGCAGCGTAAATTGTTTCGTTTTTCCATGTCCAAAAATTTACGCTAATAACATTTTAAAAAATTCTCTAAATGTTCTCAAGCTAAAATTCAGCAAGTGGTGAACCAGATGACTATCCTCTACAGTAAAACTGTATATTCTTCCCCTGTAGTAGATGAACTTATACAAATAAGAAAGAACTCAGTTTGCGATGACACAAAAAAAAATCTTATATATAAAATTAATATAAATTATTCAAGTTTGTTTGTTCAATTTTTTTGTTCCCCCGTAAAGAATTCTTCTCTCTCTCCCGAAAATATCTATTTAATTGTTCTATTAAGTAAAATATTTGAGTGGCAGCCGCCGCCGCGAGTGAGGGCCCCCGATATTACGGATGAAAAACAGCATAAGACTTGTCATTTAAAAGACAGCTCCATTACAAAAAAAAAAAACAAAAAAAAAAAAAAAAAAAAAAAAAAAAAAAAAAAAAAAAAAAAAAAAAAAAAAAAAAAAAAAAAAAACAAAAAAAAAAAAAAAAAAAAAAATAAAAAAAAAAAAAAAAAAAACAAAAAAAAAAAAAAAAAAAAAAAAAAAAAATAAAAAAAAAAGCGGTCCTGACTAGGCAGAGCCACTCAGCAGAGATGTCTGTGTATCCGGCTTCCTATGTGTTCAGAAATTTCAGGTTGTCATGAATTCTTTAGTGATGTCTGGTAACTTACCTGTAATGTAGAGACAAGGTGGATGCGAGTCGTTTTGTATTAATAGGTTCGCCTTTTCTTTCTTACAATGAGAAGCGCCATTCCGAAGCCCCCCGGTTGACTTATTCAGTAGTGAAATTGTTCTGCACTCTTGAATTCCGATATTGGTTAAGAAAAAAAGTAACCGACAATGGAGCAGGAACAAGAGTTCACATAGATAAAAATATAGCAAGGTAACCGATCACGGCGTAAGTTATGGGGAGCGCAGTGAAAGCGCCAGCAATTAAGCGGAGAGCCGCAAAGAGAAGCGCGGAGCAGCGGGCCAGCTGTCTTGTAGGGCTGAGTGGGATTTGGGGGGGTTTCCAAGTCAATAGTAGAAGGAAACGTGTGCGGTCGTTATACCGGGGGGAGCGGTAAGAGGTCGTTCGGTGAAAGGGTTTGCAAGAAGGTTAGCGGAATGAGGGGATAACAGTGACAGGCGGCGGAGCCGGTAGAGGAAAAGACAGGAGCACGGAGAGAAACCGTCGAGTATAGCGTGATAACACTAGGTAGGCGAGATCTTAGACTATCGAGGAGCCAGGAGGGAGCGAGCGAGCGACGAGCAGCGAGCGAGCGAGGAGAGAGAGCGAGCGAGCGGCAGAGGAGGAGGATCGAGAGCGAAGCGAGGAGCGAGCGATGCAGGAGCGAGCGAGCAGCGAGCAGCGAGCGAGCGCGAGCGACGAGGGCGAGCGAGGACGCGACGCGAGCGAGAGAGCGACACGAGCGAGGAGCCGCAGAGCGTGGCGGAGCCGAGCGAGCAGCGAGCGCAGAGAGCGAGGCGAGGCAGAGCGAGCGAGGCAGGAGCTGAGCAGAGCGAGCGCTGAGCGAAGAGCGAGCAGATGCGAGCGCAGAAACGAGCGCAGAGCGAGCGAGCGAGCGTAGCGAGTCGAGAGCCGAGAGACGAAGCGAGGACGCTAGCGGCGAGCGCAACAGCGAGCGAGCGAGCGAACGATGCGAGCGAGCGGGAGGCGAGCATGTTAGCTATAATAAGATCCGACTCGAGCGAGCAGAGAGGCGAATACAGCGACCGATACATCGCCAGCTGAGCGGCGAGCGCAGCTCAGGCGGCGAAGCTAGCGAGCGATGCGGAGCTAGAGACTAGTCGAGTCATCTATCAGTGCGTATCTTATCGTCGTCGAGCGCGGGATGCGCAGTCAGAGCCATAACATACTAGGAGCTATCTATCTATCGATATATCTCATAGCTAGCTATCTATCTATCTATCTATCTCATGATCTATCTATAATCTCATATCTATCTATCTCTATCATCTACTATCTCTCTATCTAATCGATATCTATCTATCTATCTATCTATCTATCTATTTTATATCTATCTATATATCTATCTAGCATATCTATCTATCTATCTCATATCTATCTATCTATCTATCTAAAGTCTGAAGAAAGCGGGCAGCACTCCAATGTGGATAAAAATGCAAAAGTGGACTTTATTCCATGGGTGAGTAACAATAACAGCGCCCGTAAGAGCCATTTCTGTAGGGTGAGTGCTGCCCGCTTTCTTCAGACTTAACTAGAGGACTTGTGGCCCCGTCCAGGGATGCTGCACCCATTTATTCAAAATAAGGGGCCACATGTATCACTCGTTTTTTCTGGTGTTTTTGGCCTTTTCATTCAGGCGCACCGTTTTTGCGCCATTTTTGCGACTAAATGCCAACTAGCTGCGCAGCTAAAATAACCAGACTTTCCCTCATCTACCTATACCAATCCAGATGTTTTGCTGCGCCTAATGATATTCATCACTTGCAACGTTAACATTTAGGCGCAAAAAACGGCCAAAAAACACTCCAGCGGACCGAAGGTGGCGTTATCCCCTTTGCAGAGAGCTCATTTTAGCAGCAGAGCTCAGCCAGACACTAGAAACATATAATAGAACGTAACAAATTAGATACACATGCAGACACTGGAACACTATAATAGATACATTAGATACACTGCAGACAGGAACACTTCTATAGAGCATTAGATAAACTGCAGAACATGGAACATAAAAGATAATTAGATACACTGCGGAGAATAGACATTAATTAGATACATTAGATACATGCAGACACTGGAACTAGAATAAGATACATGAGATACTCTGCAGAACACTGTAAACAACAATAGATACATTACATAATCACCACGACACTGAGAACATATCAATAGATACATTTAGATACAACGCAAGACACTAGAAATATAATAGATACAAGATACTCTGCAGACACTAGTACTATATTTTGAAATACAGACATGAAGATACTCTGCATACACTTAGGACATATATACCAGAATCTACAAACATTGAGCCTAAACGGTGTTAAAGTAAAGTGATTTAAAAGAGGCACGGAAATGAACTTAGCAATCTATCTATCTATCTATCTATAGACGAGCGAGCTAGCGAGCTAGCTAGCGAGCGAGCGAGAGCATAGCGATCGAGCTAGCGATGCGAGTGCAGATCTAGCGATGATCGAGCTATCTATATCTATCTATCTAGCTATCATCAGCTTAGCGATGTCTATCGATCTATCTATCGATCTATCTATCCGGTTCATATGCCATAATCCTTTCTTTCAATCCTTCTGTTCTATGGCTTTTTCCCTCCTACTTTCTCTCCTACTAGTTCTGTACAATTGCGTGGTGTTACATCCATCACTCTGGGGGTGTGCGGTTGGGCGCGGGGGGATGTATGACTTTCTGTAAATCAGAGGTTTCTGCTCCCGTATCTTTCTATTCTCTCACTATTCTGCAGCTGGTGTGTGAATATATTTATTATTCAGATCAGACGCGACTCTTCTGCTGTTGTGTACACAACTATCAATAGCGGAAACAATGATTACTGGGCGCTATCGCTGTGAGGTGTACTTATAGGTACTTACACCCCCGAGTGCATGTGATAAACAGCCGGGAACACAAAGCTCCAGTGACCACTTTACTCTCCGTGTCCGATGATCACAGCTTTTCCACCGACAAACAAGCAAATGTATTACATTTTTCATTAATTCCTTGTAATCATACTTTGTTTCAGGAAAAACGAAAAATGTGATGTGCGACCACCTCTCCGGTGACCTGTCTGGAGAGAGCAGCCGTGTGTGTAGCGCCCTCCTCAGGTCACTTGCCTACATGTCAGGTTAAAGGGAGTCTTCCAGGTCCTAAGTCACCACATATGTAAAACCAGTATTGTGTAGGGCGATTGTTTTTTTTTCCTCCTGGTCAATTTTACATTTTATGCAAATTAGGTTTTTGGTGCACCAAGGGCGGGGCCATTTGTGCTGGTGCACTCATTCTCTGTTATCATTACCTTATTGTTAGAAGAAATCCCAATCATTGTGTACGGGGATGGTGGTGATAGTGATGGTCCACATGGAAAGAAAAAATCTGGTGCAATGGAAATTGGTGGTCCGCCCCTAGTGAACTGTGGATTCTTTTGTGATAGCGATAGTCTATGGAGAGGGGAAGAGGAGGGGCGGCTTCTAATGGAAGAGAGAAAGGGGACCATCTATATAATGCAATTCCATGAAAAGGGAAAGAGGAGGAAGACAGATATTGAATGAAGAGAGGTAAGAAACCAATCTACAATATACAGTCATAGTCTATGGAGAGGGGAAGGGGAGTAGGGCAGCTACTCATGGAATGGACCCCTCTATATAGAGGAAATCTATGGAAAGGAGGAGAGGAGGAGGACATCTTCTGGTGGAAGAGAGATAAGAAACCAATCTACAATATACAGTCATAGTCTATGGAGAGGGGAAGGGGAGGAGGACAGCTACTCATGGAATGGACCCCTCTATATAGAGGCAATCTATGGAAAGGAGGAGAGGAGGAGGACATCTTCTGGTGGAAGAGAGATAAGAAACCAATCTACAATATACAGTCATAGTCTATGGAGAGGGGAAGGGGAGGAGGATCGCTACTCATAGGAATGGACCGCCTCTAGATAACGAGGCAATCTACGGAATAATGGAGGAGAGTAGGGGAACATCTAATCTTCTCTGGTGGAAGAGAGATAAGAAACCCTCTACAATATCCGTCAGTCTATTACGTGGGGAAGGGAAGGAGGACCGCTACTCATGGAATGGACCCCTTCTATATTAGAGGCATTCTAGGAAAGATGAGGGATGAATGGTAACATCTTCTGGTGGAAGAGAGATAAGAGTCACCTCTATATCGTGTAGATTCTATAAAAGGGGAAAAGGAGGAGGTCAACTCGTAAATGAGATAGATCAGTTTGACCCCTCTGCCTTGTATATTTGCAGTCTATTTAGAGGCGGAAGGGCGGAGGAACATCTTCTGATGGCAAGATTGATAGAACCCCGTCTGCCTGTATTTATAACAGTCTATGAGAGGGGAGGGGAGGACATCTTCTGATGGAAGATCAATCGATGAGGACATCTTTCTGGCCTTATATATTTGCAGTCTAATGAGAGGGGAAAGGGAGGTAGAATATCATGTGCTGTGGAGAACTTGATAACAACCCCTTTGGCTTTCATATATTTGCCTGGGCTCTAATGGAGAGGGAAAGGGGAGGAGACATATTCATTAAAGAGAGAGCGACCTTTCTACTTACCTTTGTAAGGTCAATGGAGAGGTGAGGAGGAGGACACTATCCGATGAATAAAGATAGGACCCCTCTGTGTTCATATTGTACAGTCTAATGGAAAGGGGACATCGAGAAGGGCAGCTGCTTCATTGAAAAGAATAAGGGGACCACTAATATCACTGACTGGAAAAGAGGAGAGAGGACAACTATGATTGAGGAGGAGACCTGAACCCCTCATTACATATCCAATGATTAGTCGTGCTGGCATCAGGGGAAGAAGAGGTGGGGCAGCCTTCAATGCCTGATAGTACCAGGCAGCAATGCCTAGAGTTAGCCACCGCTAGGACCCTAAAAATTATGTGATCGTGCAGACACAGCTGGAATACTAGAACTGGTGTCTCACATTGCCCTGCCGGCAACCAGATTTGCTGGACCAAGGTCCATTTACTATCCCAGGGTGCGAATGAGAGTCACTTCAGGGTGTGTGTCTCCTTTACACCTCAATGTGTAAGCATCTGAGCCTAAAAGGTTGTCCTTTTTA
This sequence comes from Engystomops pustulosus, assembly GCA_019512145.1. Taxonomy (NCBI): domain Eukaryota; kingdom Metazoa; phylum Chordata; class Amphibia; order Anura; family Leptodactylidae; genus Engystomops; species Engystomops pustulosus. The sequence goes on along the minus strand of CM033643.1, from coordinate 219,239,495 downwards.
CTGCAAATAGATTATTTACAGACAGAACTAGATTGAATGGAACATGGATGGAAGAAGGTGGAGGTTCATGTAATGTGGATGCTTCTGTGTAGCTATCAAAGAGCTGGGTCTGTGCCGATCTGCATAAGAATAGTGATGTAGAAAGGCTTCGCTGTTCCCATATCAGCCCCTCTATCCAATGTGTGATCTGCAGAATTTTTCACAGTCATCCCTACAGTGGTGGAAACTCACAATTTGCACTTCTCCCCAGCTCCTTCCTCTCCACAAACGCTTTCTACACTGTCAGCAGGGGAACCTTGGTTTAGCTTGTCGCACAATCATGTCACAAACTATACACTGCATTTATAATGGAAGGCCTTACTGGAAGTCTTCCAGCTAGTAACTACATAGTCGCATGTGTCGTTGGTTTGGGTTCCAATAGGCCCTTTCAGGACAGGACCGCCGTTGCCGTTCCTACCATAACTCGCCGTTATCTTAATCACCACTACTGTCTGGAGTTACTTCAATGAGAGAACACGAAAGCTCATAGGAGTGTGCACCGGATTTTACTGCCTCAGACACGGAAGGGGGTCTGCACACTTTAACTTCTGTGAGGAGGATTTTCTAACAAGTAGCTTCAGAACAGAAGCCATATACTCCTAAGTGCGAGCATGACACTATGGGGCACACCTATGAAAATTTGTTAAAAAGTCATAACTTATTTTAGAGCTATAAATCAAAGATATGTTTTGCAACCTTGTTTCATAGTACATCTATCAAGATTACTTGCACCTCTTAAATTGAAGATCCCTACCCTTTGTGAACCATTGGGTTCTGTGATGGTTCACAGGGATCGGTTTACTTTTTATTTGTGGTTGTCTTCTTTCCAAGGGGAACCCACAATGGAAAGCACGCGCCCTCCCCCCCCCCCCCTATAACCATGTCTAGCTGGTCTGACCCATTAGTATGTTCCCTTCTGATATTCTTCTGTGACCGCCCACTACCCAGAACGTTCTCACGAAGTGACTTGGATTTGAACCATCTCAAATTTTTTGAATTCCAAGATTAGCCGCCTTTCCATAATGATTGGAAAATGGTTCTCTTAAATTTAGGTGTCTACGTGAAATACAAAATTTAGGAATTAGCTGAAAAAAAAGGAGATAACGTGAGAAAATAGAATAACAAGATATGACTCAACAAGATTTGTATCCTATACACTTAGGTCGCTCTCCTGTTGGGGGGGCCACTTTGTTTTGTGCCGTCAAGATAACGAAATAATTGTTGGCACTGACAACCCGGACGGGTTATCCGCAGGCTCCACCAGACGAGGACATCTTCATGTGCTTCAGAGTGAGCAAAGTAGTGTTGGGAAACCGGCAAAAATCATCATAAAAACAGGTTCATAATTGGGCCTTTATTGTTTTGAACCACTGTATAGTAAATGGTTCCTTCTTCCGTAAGACAAGTTATTCATGGTTCTTTAATAAGTTATTACTTTGATATGTTTCCCTCCTTCTGCTTATATTAGGAGATTGTGTTACTTTAGATACTGACCTTTGGGAGGCCCTATTGTTAACATAGCTTTAATAATTGTTGTTTAGGTTATAATGCAAGTGATTTTTTTACAAATGAAAACTTTTTTCTGAATGATCCTCCGACACCGTGTCACCCGTAATTAGAATACAGTGGGATCCTTTCTTCTCAAAACATCACCACCCTGGTTCTGTCAGGTTATGGTGTGGGTATTGCAGCCTCAGCCTCTTGCTAATTTCATGGAGAAGAGATCCATACCACACTAACCTGCGGCCCAGGGGTGGCGCTGTTTCATGAAAAAAAAAAAGCAGCCATGTGTCTCCCGGTTTCGTAGGTACAGAACCATCATAAGTCTCTCTGTGGGGAAGTCCTGACGCCTGGACCGCCTCGGGGGAAAATGGTATCTCTAGCCGACAACCCGGGACTGTAGTCTATGTGGCCCCTTGTCTTCTCGCCAGAGCCCACACACAGTGGGTATGGTCTTTGCTGCGGGGGCGTGCCCAGGTCGTTCCACGGGTGGCACTTAGGCTCACCGGTGGCATCCAAGGGGATTGCAGGACCTCGATGGCCAGTGACCCTCCTGGAAGGCAGACCCCTGGAAAGCCGGACCTCGGGATGGCCAGTACCAATTCAGGATGATCAACTGATAGCCCAATGTGACACGCCCACACAGCGGAGCCGGGGTACCTAGGCGATCAGCGACACGGATTAGTGCGGAGCACCCGTGACACCATGTTTTTTCAAACCACTGGAAAACTTTCTGTTTTTTAGTCCTGGAGCATTTTCTACTTATCCTGGAACAGTGCGGTAGAAATGGGAGGTGAGGGGGATTCAGCTCTTTCTATATCCTACAACAGACGGAGTATATGGTGGAGGCCTTCTGCTGCATCCATTATCCCTGCGGCCAAAAAACGAAAAATTGAGAAAAGGAATCATAACTAACTTCCTCTAAAATTCATGTATTATATACAGATACGTGTCAGATATAACGCTTTCGGACAGATGTCCACATGTTTATTTTTTTTTTCATTATTTTTACTTTTTTTTTATATTACAATATTATTAGTTTTCTTCTTGTAGTGCAATGACTATGTTGGTCCACTACGATGGCTTCCCACAAGTGCTGTATTATTTTAAGGTTTTTCCCAGATCCGGACAAACCTCAAACAGAGCCCATTCTGGTCCCGAAACGTGGCCACTTGCTAGTAAGCAGCCGTTATTGGTTGCTTGTTTCATTGTTGGTCTGATGTTTAAATAAGTTATACATCCGCTTCATCGTTATGTAACATCCATGATCAGTGCTGGCCGGGCTGGGCGTGTTTAATAGCGAATTATTTGCCGTTCCATATTGGCGGCATATCAATGTTAAATAGGGCACAACATCTGGAAGCAGGAGAAATACAAAGACAAGTTAGGCGCAAATCAGGAAACTGCTACACGGCGAACTTCGGTGACCTGCTAAAAAGTTGCAAAAAATGGGCAAATACCCCAATGGTTCCCCCCCCAAAAGTCACTAAGTCAAGGTGCCTCCGACTAGATAAATGACCCCCTTAAGGGTCACTCACGATATCGGGTGCCGATGAGAGTGTTATAGTGGGCCTGAACCTCTCGTAGAACCAAAATCTTCTGGCTGATGTCTGGGTTCAGGTCTACCCATCCTACGGATCATGCTAAGTTTAAAATTTTAAGGAAACGCTACCATTTGATTGGATTGCATTTATGAAGCAAACATACCTTGAGAATGCCTTGTAGCTACACTGATGCCCGGATCATAGCTTGGTTATTCCTAAGCTGAGTGGTTTTGCTTATAAAACACTATAACATTATGATAATGAAGCTCTGCCCTTTACAAAACTTGGCTCCTTCAGCGCTTGCGGTTGGAGTTTTTCTTCTCTGTCAAGGAAAGGATAATGCAATCACGTTCTCCCTACCAGACAGAATAATTCAATGCTGTCACCATCTCCCCAGCTGCTGTGTACGAGTTATCCAGCTCAGGTTTGATTATCATGTCTTGACTAACCTCCATTTGTTAATTACAAGCTCCTACGTTAATGGTTTATGTTCATCCATGCTGACCCGAGCTTTCCCAAGTCTGAATGTTATAATTGTTTTTCAGCAAACCACTCAGCTTCAGGGATTAACCAATATTGATCCTGCATCAGTGTAGCTACAGCATCTCAGGTGTGTTTGCTTCAAAAACAAATGCATCACATCAAATGGTAGGTTTCTTAATATGTAAATAGTTTTTTGTGATTATCTATGCTATTTTTGCTTTTTTAGGTCATTTTTTACAATTAACAATTTTTACAATTTGTTTATTATCATGTTGTGTATATTTCTTATATATTTTATCTTATTCTATTATAATCGTAGAACGATGTCTCCTATTATATCGCAGTTTTTCCCCAGCCCCTGGTATCTCCTTCTGCCCCTGTAGCTTTTTTTCGACTGAAATTCAATCTTGTGCAATTTCTATTCTGTGAAACAACGGATCGTTTTATATCCTCAAAGAACAAGAACGACAAGAAGGAAGAATAAAAGGAACACAATAAAAGGCGAGAAGTTCTCTGAAATTTTCCAATTTCTCCGCATCAACGGAAATCCGCAATTCAAAATGCAAAGTGTCATTCCGACCATTCTTTGATCCTACGCCAAAAATAACAGTTAAGGTCCCAAAAGGTACGTTCTCTTCGATCTTCTGCTGAGCTTCATGGTCAGATGGTTCTGATATTATAATAGTTAGTGTCTGTGTTTTTACAGGTGAGGGATTTGTTTTTCGATTATGTTTATATTTTTTTATTTTATTTTTTAACATTATTTATTTTTTTTACTGGTTTTATTATTATTTTTTTTTACATTACATTTTTTTACTGGTTTTTATGTTATTTATTTATTTTTTTTACATATTATTTATTTATTTTTTAACTGGTTTTTATTTTTTTTTTTTTACATATTTTTTTTTTATCTTGGTTTTTATGTTTTTTTTTTACATTATTAATACTTTTCTTTAAAAAGTTGTTTTAAACAATTATGTTAATTTTAAGACTTCTCAGCCTAACCATATTTTAAAACAAAAATCCAATTGATTAAATACAGTTTAAAAAATTTACTGAAAAGGTAAATTCTAAACACATTTTCTTGGATACACGACATTTTTTGAATCAAAAATTGTCCGCCACTGTGGGTTTTAATTTTACACAGTGCTGTGCAAAGTTTTAGGGCAGGCGTTCTCATGCGCTGGATTCGGTCCGGCCGGATTCACGAGGCAGTTCCTCCGACGTCCACGTCAGGTGGCCGCTGCTGTGCTTAAGTTCCCTGGAATTCACTGAATAATAACACGAGCCGGGCTGAGTGAAGGTAAGTGCAAGCTCCGTCACGTGCATGCCAGCGCCGATTCGCCACAATCGCTGTCCCGGTGCTGCCCGATCTCTCCGTGCTGCCCGATGTCTCCCTGCTGCCCGATCTTTCCGTGCTGTCGCTGCCCCATGTCTCCGTGCTGCCCGATGTCTCCCTGCTGCCCGATGTCTCCCTGCTGCCCGATGTCTCCCTGCTGCCCAATCTCTCCGTGCTGCCCCATGTCTCCGTGCTGCCGCTGCCCCATGTCTCCGTGCTGCCGCTGCCCCGATGTCTCCGTGCTGTTCCCCGATGTCTCTGTGCTGCCGCTTCCCCGGTGTCTCTGTGCTGCTCCCCGATGTCCCCGTGCTGCCGCTTCCCCGGTGTCTCTGTGCTGCTCCCCGGTGTCTCTGTGCTGCTCCCCGGTGTCTCTGTCCTGCTCACCGTGTTCTTCAATGTGTTCTTCACACATATATATTGTTCTTCACATACTATTTTGTTTGCACCGTTCCGCGCGTATCTCCCGACAAGTAAGCAGATGTGCCGAACATCTGTAATCTATTCTTCACTGTGTTCTTTACTGTGTTTTTCACTTAAATGATCCTGTGTTCACTGTTTTTATTCTATTCTTCACTGTTCTTCACTGTGTTTTTATAATTAAATGCTCGATCTCGAGCAGGGGAAATACTCGTCCGAGCAACGAGCCGTTTCGAGTACCTAAATACTCGAACGAGCATCAAGCTCGGACGAGTATACTCGCTCATCTCTACCTGTGACTGATGGGACTGCTTTCACACTCCACAGAATAGCGGATGAAAAAAAAATTGCTGCATTTTTTTCCTTTGTGGCATAAGCCAAAACCTAGAGCTGGAAAAAAGTGGCTCCATACTCTACATAGTGGCTCTATGATGTAACTGCAGCCACGTCTCTAAACCACTTCTCTGATCAGTGCATTGATAGGCCATAGATGTTCATTCACAGACAACCCCTTTAAGAGGGATACCTAAAATACTGGATATATATTTTATGTTATCTGTTTATGCTTTTATTTAATTTTAAAAAAATAATAATTTTGGTAAAAAAAAAATGATACTTTACCGTTTACATTAAAGGGGTTTTCCCTCAAAACAAGTTATGCACAGGATAGGACCTAACTTACTAATCAGTGGGGGTCTCAGTGATTAGATCCCCACAGATCATGAGAATGAGGGGTCCGATGTGGTCTGTTGTAACCCTCATCGTACTTGGCAATCTCCGTCGGCTCAATACAGATGAACGGGGCAGCCGGGACATGCACAACCCCCTGGGGAGTGAAGAGGGATCTGACTGGGGTACATTGCACCCCCATTATTGTCATCTGTGGGGGTCTCATCGATGAGATCCCCACTGATTAGCATGTTAGGCCCTATCCTGTGGATTAACTTGTTTTGTGGGAAAATCCCATTTTTCCAGATTGGTTAGTAAAACTTTATTGCTATGTTAACAAACCTACCCGATCCCGTGTGACCGGATTGATGGGTACTTGGCACTCGATCCCAGGATCCATAGTGTGTTAAGTCTATAGCCATATAGGGGCAGATTTACTTACCCGGTCCATTCGCTATCCAGCGGCGCGTTCTCTGCGCTGGATTCGGGTCCGGCAGGGGAGGAGGACACTACTCATGGACTGACCCCTCTATAAGAGGCAAATCAGGAAAGGAGGAGAGGAGAGGAGGCGGACATCTCTGGTGGAAGAGAGTATAAGCAAACCAATCTCCAATATACAGTCACTAGTTATGGACGAGGGGAAGGGGGAGGAGGATAGCGTACTATGGAATCGGACCCCTCATATAGAGGCACATCTAGGTACACAAGAAGGAGGAGAGTGAGGAGGGACTTATCTCGGTGAAGAGAGATAAGACAACCAATTACAATATACAGGTCACATAGTCTATGGAGACGGGAAGGGGAGGGAGGACAGCTACTCATGGAAGGACCACCTCTTATAGAGGCATTAGCTAAGGACAAGGAGGAGAGGAGGAGGACATTTCTGTGGTGGCAGAGAGATAAGATGGCACTCTATATAGTTGTAGAATCTATAAAAAGGGGAAAGAGAGGAGGGCAAATCTGAAATGAGATAGATAAGGACCCCTTGCCTTTGATATTTGACCAGTTCTATGTAGTGGGGAAGGGCCAGCGAGGACATTTTCTGATGAAGATTGATAGGAACCCCTGCTCTTGTATATTTACAGTACTGGAGAGAGGACGGAAGGGGGAGGACATCTTCTGATGGAAGCATCCGATGAAGGACACATCTGACATTATATATTGTGCAGTCTATGGATGAGGGGATAACGGGAGGATGAATATCTTGATGGAAGATTGATAAAACAAACCCGCTTTGCTTTCTATTTTGCCGTCTATGGAGGAGGAAAGGGAGGAGGACTCTATCATTAAAAGAGATAAGTCACTTCCTCTACAAACCATGTAGTCTATGGATAGGGGAGGAGGAGGACACTACTCTGAGGGAAACTCAGATAAGAACCCCTCTGTGTTCAACTATTACGTCTATGGAAGGGGCCAGCGAAGACAGAGAGGGGCAGCTGCTCATTGCCGCCAATAAGGGATCCGCATTATACTGCGGGGACAGGCGACAGAGGATGAGAGACAAGATTGATTGAGGAAGAGACCGGAAACCCCTTACAATAATCAATATAGTTATGGACTTGAGGAGAAGACGGGGGGCAGCCTCTCATGATGAGAGGGTCCAGCCGCCAATGGTAGAGTACCACGGCCTAAAATTAAGTGATCGTGCAGTACACACGCTGGATAACTACTTAGAACTGTGTCTAACACAGTGCCCGCCGGCACCAGATTGCTGGACACAGGTACCATTTCGTATTCCCAGGGGTGCGATGAGAGTCACTTCAGTGTGGCTACTCTTTACACCCACTTGTAATGCAGGAACTAAAAAGGATGCCTTAGACAAGATTATTTACACAAGAACTAGATGTTGGAACATGGATGGAAAAAGGTGGGAGGTCATGTTAATGTGGAGTGCTTTCTGTGTAGCTAGAAGAGGCGGGGTCTGTGCGATCTGCAAAGAATGTGAGGTGTAGAAAAGGCTTCGCTGTTACCTATCAGCCCCTCTATCCAATGTGTGATTCTGCAGAATTTTCTCCAGTCTCCCTACAGTGGTGGTAACATCAATTTGCACTTCTCCCCAGCCCTTCTTCGACACTTTCTACACAGCAGGGAGAATGTTTAGCATTGTGCGTCACACAGCACAGTCTCTACACTTCAGTTATCATGGAAGCTTAATGGAGCTTCCAGGCTTAGTAACTACATAGTCGCATGGTCGGTGGTTTGGGTTCCAATAGGCTTCAGAAGGACCGCGTTGACGTTCCTACCAAATCGCCTATATTTAATCCACTACGTCTGGTACTTCATGAGAGAACACGAAGCATCATAGGAAGTGTGCACGGACAACTGACTCAGACAGGAAGTGTCTGCACACTTTATACTGTCGGAGGAGGATTTCTACAAGTAGCTTCAGACCAGAAGCCATACTCATCAGGGCGAGCAGGACAATATGGGCACAATGAAAATTTGGTAAAAAGCATAATTCTTTAGAGCTATAAATCAAAGATATGTCTGCAACCTTGTTCATAGTATATCTATCAAGATTACGCACTCTTTAAAGGAAAGATACCATTACATCTTTGTGAACATGTGGGTTGTGATGGTTCAGCGGTTACAATTTATTTGTGGTTGTTCTTCTCTCTAAAGGGGAACCTCACAATGGAAGAGCCGGCCCCCCCCCCCCCCCCTATAACCATGTCATAGGACTGGTCCCATTAGATGGTCCTTGATTATTCTTTGTGACGCCCACTACCCAGACGTTCTCAGAAGTGACTTGATTTGAACATCTCAATTTTTTGAATCCAAGAATTAGCGCAGTTCCATAATGATTGGACATGGTTCTCTTAAATTTAGGTTCTACTAAATAAAATTAGGATTAGCTGAAAAAAAAGTGAGATAACGTGAAGGAAAGATAACAAGATAGACTCAAAATTTGGATCTCAATATGACACTTAGTCTCTGTTGGGGGGGTTCCAACTTTGTTTTGCCGTCAAGATAACGAAATTAATTGTGGCCATGACAACAGGACGGGTTATCGCAGGTCTCCACCAAGACGAGGAACATCTGTGCTTACAGAGTACAAAGTAGTGGGAAACCGGAAATAAATCTCATAAAACAAGGTTCATAATTTGCCTTATGTTTGACCACTTTATAGTAAAGGGTTCTTCTCCGTAGAGACATTTATTCATGGTTACTAATAACGTTTAATTGATATTTTTCCCCTCTGCTTATTTAAGGAGATGTGTACATTATTACGACCTTTGTGAGCTATTTTACGAGCTTAATTGTTGTTAGGTTATAAGGCACAATGGGTTTTTTAAAATGAAAACTTTTCTGTGTCCTCCGACAACAGGTCACCCGTAATTAGAATAAGGTGGGTCCTTTCTTCTCAAAACATCCCCACCGTGTCGCAGGTTATGTGTGGGATTGCAGCTCAGCTGCTTTAATTTCTTGGAGAAGAGATGCAATACCACACATAACCTGTGGCCAGGGGTGGCGCTGTTTCATGAAAAAAAAAAAGCAGCCATGTGTCACGGTTCGTAGGTACGAACCATCAGAGAGTCTCTGTGGGGAAAGTCTGGACTGCCTGGACCGCCTCGGGGGAAAATGGTACTAGCCGCAACCCGGGACTGGAGTCTAAGTGGCCTGTCTTCGCCGAGCCCATACAAGTGGGATGGTCTTGCTGCGGGGGCGTGCCACCAGGTCGTTCCACGGGTGCAATTAGGCTCACGGTGGCAGCCAAGGGGATGGCAGGACCTCGGGATGGCCAGGACCCCTGGAAGGCAGGACCCCTGGAAGGCAGGACCTCGGGATGGACGTACCATCAGGATGATCAACGGGATACCCACATGGGACACGCCACACAGCGGAGCACGGGTGTACCGCCGGCGATCAGCGACAAGGTAGTGGGACACGTGACACCATGTTTTTTCAAACCCTGGAAACTTCTGTTTTTTAGTCTGGAGCATTTCTACTTATTCCTGGAACAGTGCGGTAGAAATGGGAGGGGGATTCAGTCTTTCTATCCTACAACAGACGGAGTATATGGTGGAGGCTTCTGCTGCAGCCAGTTATCCTGCAGCCAAAAAACGAAAATTTGAGAAAGGAACATAACTTCCTCTAAGATGCATGATAATTATAAAACAGATACGTGTCAGACTCGCTTCTCGGACAGATGTCCCATGTTATTTTTTTTCATTATTTTTACTTTTTTTTATAATACTTAACTATTTAGTTTCTTGTAGTGCAATGACTATGTTGGTCCACTAAGATGGTCTTCCCACAAGGTGTATATTTAGGGTTTTCCAAGATCGGACAAACCTCAAACAAGAGCCCAGTTCTGGTCCCGAAACGTGGACACTTGCTAGTAACAGCCGTTATTGGTTGCTTTGTTTCATTGTTGGTCTTGATTGTTTAAATAAGTTATACATTCCGCTTCATCGTTATGTAAACCATCCTGATCAGTGCTGGCACGGGATTGAGGCGTGTTTGATAGCGCAATTATTTGGTCCATATTGGCGCATAATCAATGGTAAATAGGGCACAAACCTCTGGAGCAGGAGAAATACAAAGACAGTTAGGGCCAATCAGGAAACTGCTACAGCGCGAACTTCGGTGTACCTGCCTAAAAAGTTTGCAAAAAATTGGGCAAATACCCCATGGCCCAACAAAGTCCACTAAGAAAGGGCGCTCAGAGACTAAGTAAATGACCCCTAAAGGTCTACTGATACGGGTGCCGATGAGAGTGTTATGAGTGGGGCCTGAACCTCTACGTAGAACCAAAATTTCTGGCTGATGTCGGGTTCAGGTCTACCCATCCTACGGATCATGCTAAGTAAATTTTAAGGAAACCACCATTTGATGGATTGCAATATGAAGCAAACATACCTTGGAGAATAGCTGTAGCTACACTGATGCCCGATCATATCTTGGTTAATCCTAAGCTGAGTGGTTTTGCTTATAAAAGCATATAAATTATGATAATGAAGCTCGGCCACTTCTATGGTTCCTCAGCGCCTTGAGGTGAGTTTTTCTCTGCAGGAAAGGATAATGCAATCACTGTTCTCCCTACAGACAGAATAACTAATTGCTGCACCATTCCCATGCTGATGAGTATGAGTTACCAGTCAGGTTGATTAGTCATGTCTTGACTAACCTCCATTTGTTAAATTACAAGCTCTACGTGTAATGTGTTTATGTCATCCATGCTGACCCAGCTTTATCCATATCAGATTTGTTATATGTTTTTTCAGCAAAACCACTCAGCTCAGGGATTAACCCAGATATGATCCTGCATCAGGTAGCTACGCTTCAAGGTGTGTTTGCTTCAAATGCATCAAATCACAATGGTGTTTCCTTAAATATGTAATAGTTTTGTGATATTATGCTATTTTTGCTTTTTAGGTTATTTTACACATACAATTTTTACAATTTGTTATTATCATGTTGTGTATATCTTATATATTTTATCTATTCTATTATATCGTAGAAGGATTGTCTCCTATTATATCGCAGTTTTTCCCCAGCCGCTGTTATCCACTTCTGCCTGTAGCTTTTTTCGACTGATGTCAATCTTGTGCAATTTCTATTCGTGAAACAAACTGGTGGAAGAGAGATAAGAAACCAATCTACAATATACAGTCATAGTCTATGGAGAGGGGAAGGGGAGGAGGACAGCTACTCATGGAATGGACCCCTCTATATAGAGGCATTCTAAGGAAAGGAGGAGAGGAGGAGGACATCTTCTGGTGGAAGAGAGATAAGAAACCAATCTACAATATACAGTCATAGTCTATGGAGAGGGGAAGGGGAGGAGGACTGTATAGTACAGCAGCAGAGCAGTGTATCCCCTGTATAGTACAGCAGCAGAGCAGTGTATCTCCTGTATAGTACAGCAGCAGAGCAGTGTATCCCCTGTATAGTACAGCAGCAGAGCAATAGTACAGCAGCAGAGCAGTGTATCCCCTGTATAGTACAGCAGCAGAGCAGTGTATCTCCTGTATAGTACAGCAGCAGAGCAGTGTATCTCCTGTATAGTACAGCAGCAGTTCAGTGTATCCCCTGTATGTCAGCAGCAGAGCAGGGTATCCCCTGTATGATACAGCAGCAGAGCAGTGATCCCCTGTAGGTACAGCAGCAGAGCAAGTGTATCTCCTGTATAGTACAGCAGCAGAGCAGTGTATCCTCGTATAGTACAGCAGAGAGCAGTGTATCCCGTATCCACAGGCAGCAGAGCAGTGTATCCCGTATAGTACAGCAGCAAGCAGTGTATCCCTGTATAGTACAGCAAGCAGAGCAGTGTTCCCCTGTATGGTACAGCAGCAGGAGCAGTGTATCCCCTGTATAGTACAGCAGCAGGCGTGTATCCTCTTTCTAGTTACAGCAGCAGCGCAGTGTATCCCTGTATGGTACAGCAGCAGAGCAGTGTATCCTCTTATAGTACAGCAGCAGAGCATGTATCCCCTGTAATAGTACAGGAGCAGAGTAGTGTATCCCCTGTATAGTACAGCAGCAGAGAGGGATCCCGTATAATACAGCAGCAGTGCGTATCCCCTGTCAGTACGCAGCAGTGCAGTGTATCCCCTGTATAGTACAGCAGCAGAGCAGTGTATCACCTATAGTACACACAGAGCAGTGTATCCCTGTGATAGTACAGCAGCAGAGCAGTGTATCCTCTGTATAGTACAGCAGCAGAGCAGTGTATCCCCTGTATGTATCATTGGAAGAGCAGTGTCTCTGTATAGTACAGCAGGAGAGCAGTGTATCCCCTGTATAGTACAGCAGCAGAGCAGTGTATACCCTGTATAGTACAGCAGCAGAAGCAGTGTATCCCCTGTATGGTACAGGAGCAGAGCAGTGTATCCTCTTTATAGTACAGCATCAGAGCAGTGTATCCTCTGTATAGTACAGCAGCAGAGCAGTGTATCCCCTGTATAGTACAGCAGCAGAGCAGTGTTTCCCCTGTATAGTACAGCAGCAGAGCAGTGTATCCCCGTATATACATCAGAGAGCAGTGTATCCCCTGTATAGTACAGCAGCAGAGCAGTGTATCCCCTGTATAGTACATCAGCAGAGCAGTATCCCCTGTATAGTACAGCAGCAGAGCAGTATATCCCTGTTAGTAGCAGCAGCAGAGCAGTGTTCCCCTGTATGGTACAGGAGAGAGCAGTGTATCCTTTTATAGTACAGCAGCAGAGCAGTGTATCCCCTATATAGTACAGCAGCAGAGCAGGTGTATCACCGTATGGTACAGGAGCAGAGCAGGTATCCTCTGTATAGTACAGCAGCAAAGCAGTGTATTCCTGTAAAGTACAGCAGCAGAGCAGTGTATCCCCTGTATAGTACAGCACAGAGCAGTGTATCCCCTGTATAGTCAGCACAGAGTAGTGTATCCTCTGTATAGTACAGCAGCAGAGCAGTGTATTCCTGTAGACAGCAGCAGAGCAGTGTATCCCTATATAGTACAGCAGCAGAGCAGTGATCACCTGTATGGTACAGGAGCAAAGCAGGGTATCCCCTGTATAATACGCAGCAGAGCATGATCTGAAGTCATCGCAGCTCCCCGTATAGTAACAGCAGCAGAGCGTGTATCCCTGTATGTGTAACAGGAGCAAGCGTGTATCCCTGTATGTACAGCAGCAGTGCAGTGTATCCCATGTATGTACAGCAGCAGAGCAGTGTATCCCCTGTATAGTACAGCACAAGCATGTATCCCTGTATAGAAGCAGCAGAGCAGTATATCTCCTGTATAGTACAGCAGCACAGAGCATTATCTCCTGTAATAGTACAGCAAGCAGAGCAGTGTATCCCCTGTATAGTACATCAGCAGAGCAGTGTATCCACTGTATATACAGCAGCAGAGCAGTGTATCCCCTGTATGTACAGCAGCAAGCAGTGTATCACCTGTATGGTACAGCAGCAGAGCAGTGTATCCCCTGTATGGTACAGAGCAGAGCATGTATCCCCTGTATAGTACAGCAGCAGACAGTGTATCCCCTGTATAGTGCAGCAGCGAGCAGGGTATCCCTGTATAATACAGCAGCAGAGCAGTGTATCCCCTGTATAGTACAGCAGACAGAAGCAGTGTATCTCCTGTATAGTACAGCAGTCAGCAGGTACCTCTTTATAGTACAGCAGCAGAGCAGTTATCCCTGTATAGTACAGGAGCAGAGTAGTGTATCCCTGTATAGTACAGCAGCAGAGCAGGGTATCCCCTGTATAATACAGCAGCAGTGCAGTGTATCCCCTGTATAGTACAGCAGCAGAGCAGTGTACCCCTGTATAGTACATCAGCAGAGCAGTGTATCTCCTGTATAGTACAAGCAGCAGAGCAGTGGTATTTCCTGTATAGTACAGCAGCAGAGCAGTGTATCTCCTTTAGTAACGCAGGAGCAGTACCCTGTATGACAGCAGCAGAGCAGTGTATCTCCTGTATAGTACGCGCAGAGCAGTGTATCCCTTATGGACGGAGCAGAGCAGTGTATCCTCTTTATAGTATCAAGCACTCAGAGCAGTATCCTCTGTATATACAGAGAGCAGAGCAGGTGTATCCCCTTATAGTACAGCAGTCAGAGCAGTGTTTCCCCTGTATAGTACAGCAGCAGAGCATTTACCACGTATATGGATAGCAGTGCCCTGTATAGTACAGCAGCATAGCAGTGTCTTTCACTGTATAGTACAGCAGCAGAGCAGTGTATTCACTGTATAGTACAGCAGCAGAGCAGTGTATCCCCTGTATAGTACAGCAGCAGAGCAGTGTATCCCCTGTATGGTACAGGAGCAGAGTAGTGTATCCACTGTATAATACAGCAGCAGAGCTCAGCCAGTGTTTACATTACATGCAGCCTCTGTTTACAGTTCACATCCTTCTAACCTTCTATTTACAAACAATCTGCAAAAGCAGCAGCTCAGAGCAGGATAGAAGAGAAGTGAGGGGGAGCTGCAGACAAGTCAGAGAAGTTTACTGTGCAGTAGGATAGAAAAGAAGAGAGTGGACAGAGAAGTGTCCGAGTGTAGTAGGATAGAAGAGAAGTTTGTAGGATTTTACAGATAGTACAGAGAAGTGTCCCATGTAGCAGGATAGAGGAGAAGTGTGTGGGAGCTGCAGGCAGGACAGAGAAGTGTCCCATGTAGCAGGATAGAGGAGAAGTGTGTGGGAGTTCCTAGACGTCCACCAGGTGGGAGATGCCGTGTGTGAAGCTGCCTGGAATTGAACTGGAAATACACAGAGAGCCGGGATGATTGTGAAGGTAAGGGCAGGTGCCAGCGCCGATTCGCCACAATGATGGTGCGCCAAAACTCCCGGGGGGCAAAATTCAGGGGGAAAATCGGCGCAAATCATAAATATTCGGCTTCGGCTTTAACCACGTTTGGGAAAACGCGAATCGCGGCCCTGGTAAATGACCCAATAATGTTTACATAGGTTCTTGTCACATTTGTGATATTAATTTAAGTTATAAAAATTATTAATTAATCAACCCTTTTTTCATACTTTGTGGTTTGCATTGGGCTAATGCTGGTGAGCGGGTCAATGGGCAGCCGTTATCCATAATTGTATGAAGCGGTGACGTGGGTGAAGCGGAGTCAGGATGAACCAAGGCTCAACATCATCAATCATGTGTAGCCGACATCCGGGCGTCCAGTCTTTACAATGGGGATTGCCAAGCTTTTGTGATTTTTTTTTGTCACATTAAGAATAGGACGGTGTTTCACAATGAACAATAACAAAGTGACATTCAGGGTCGGGACACCGAGGTCTTACACATGGTCTGGGTCGGTACACAAAGGTTTTACCACCCCCTAAATATGCTGTAACTAGGGGATTGTTTGGAGACGATCCATGCGGCGCCCCTAACCTCAAACCTATGCATCTCCGGACGCCAGAGAATTGGATTATGCTCAGTAAACAACAAAATAATGGTCTATAGTCAGTGCAGTGCATGTGTTTACTATGGTCTTTGTATGGTTCTGTTATGTGTCTGTATGTGGTCGGTATGAAGTTCTGTATGAGTTCTGTATGTGTTCTGTATGTGTGCTGTATGAGTTCTGTATGTGTTCTCGTATGCAGTTTGTATGTGTTCTGTATGAGGGTATGATATGTGGTTCTGTTAGTGGTCTGTATGAGTTCTAGTATGTGTTTGTATGTGTTTCTGTAGTGTTCTGGATGAGTTCTGTTAATTAGTTCTGTAATGAGTCTGTTATGTGTTCTGTATGAGTTTGTAGGTGTATATGTATGAGTTTCGTGTATGTGGTTCTGTATGGTTCGGTAGTGTCTGGTTGTGTTCTGTATGGTGCTTTGATGAGTTCTGTATGTGAGTCTATGTAGGTGTTCTGCTATGAGTTCTGTATGTGATTCTGTATGCTGTTCTGTAAAGTGTTCTGTATGAGGTCTGTATGAGGTTCTGTAGTGGTTCGTTATGAGTTCTGTATGTGTTTGTAGGTAGTTTGTATGAGTTCTGTATGTGTGTCTGTATGCAGTCTGCCATGTGTTTGTAGTGTCTGTCATGAGTTCTGTTATGCGTTCGGGTATGGCTTCCTTGTATGAGTTTGTTATGTGTTTTGTATGAGTTCTAGTATGAGTTAAAGTACTTGTGTTCTGTAGTGTTAGGAGAGTTTGTATCGTGTCTATGTACTGCAGTCTCTGTACGGTGTTCTGTTGATGTTTGTATGTCTGTTCTGTGATGAGTTCTGTAGTGTTATGTATGTGTTGCCTTCGGTAATGAGTTCGTAGTTTGGGTTTTTTCTGTATGGGTTCTGTTTGTATGTTGTGTTATGTGTTCTGTTATGAGTTCTGTATGTGTTTCTGTATGAGCTCTGTATGTTGTTCTGTAATGGTTCGAGTAATGTGTTCGGTATGAGTTCTGGATGTGTTCTGTTACTGTAGAGTTTGTATGTGTTCTGTATGTTCTGTATGAGTTCTGTATGTGTTCTGTATGAGTTCTGTATGTGTTCTGTATGAGTTCTGTATGTGTTCTGTATGTGTTCTGTATGTGTTCTGTATGAGTCCTCTGTATGTGTTCTGTATGATGTTCTGTATGACAGTTCTGTATGTGTTCTGTATGAGTTCTGTAAGAGTTCTCGTATATGAGTTCTAATGAGTTCTGTATGTGTTCTGTATGAGTTCTGTATGCAGTTATGTCAGCGTATGTGTTATGTATGAGTTATGGATGTGTTCTGTTATGAGTTCTGTCATGCAGTTATGTATGTGTTCTGTCATGAGTTCTGTAGTGTTGACTGTGTTCTGTATGAGTTCTGTATGAGTTCTGTATGTGTTCTGTATGTGTTCTGTATGTGTTCCTGTCTACACCTATCATGCAAATACACTGTAGACCCAGACGAGTACTCTACGCCTTATCTGTATTATTATGGGCACCAGCACAGTACTATATCCTATCCTGTCTATCTGGGCACAAGCACGTCTACAAACTACCGATCTTTGTAATAGTGTGATCAGCACTTAGTAACTATACTCCGATCATGTATATATGAGCACAGCACAGTATTCTACTCATATTATCCCGTATATATGGGCACCGCACAGTACTACTACTCCGATCCTGTAGATCGGGCACAGCAACCGTACTATACTCCTATCCCTGTATATAGGGATACAGCACAGTATACTTACTTCCTATCTGTATATTGGCACAGACTAGGACTACTACTCCTTCCTGTTATATCTGGGCACAGCACCATGGTTATAATACTCCTAATCGGTATACAGGGGCACAGCCACAGGTACTACTAATCCTATTCCGGGATATCTAGCACAGTACTACTTACTCTTTCCTGTATTAGGGCACAGTACCTACTACTATGTACTGTTATATAGGGGCACAACCAGTACTTCTTTATACTCCTATCATAGTTATATATGGGACAGCACAGTCAGGTACTATACTCAGATCCTATATATAATGGCCACAGCACAGTCCTGACACTCTATCCTGTATATATGGGCAACGCACCAGTAACATACTCCTATCCCTATATATATAGGGCACCGCACAGTACTTACTAATCCTATCCTTAATTATATGGGCACAGCCGACAGTACTAGCTACTCCGATCCTGGGAGTATATGTGCGGCCACACGCACAGCGTACTTAACATTACTTCCATTCCTGTAGTATACTGCGGCACCGTGCCACACAGTATACTTACTCCTAGTCTGGTATATATGGGCACAGCACGTACTACTAATCCTAGTCGTATATATATGAGGCACAGCACAGTATCACCAACTGGATACTTCCTATCCTGGTAATTGGCCACAGTACTAATACTCCTATCCTGTTTGATATGGGGCACTGCACAGTACTACTACTCCTATCCTTGTAGTTATGAATCTAGGCACGAGTACCCACTACTCACTACTCCTGTTAGCTATGGCACGTACAACTCTATCGGGAATGCAACACATACTACTACCTATACCTGTGTATATGGGGACTGCACAGTACTTACTACTCCTTGCCTGTATATATGGGTTACAGACACTAGTACTACTATCGCCAGTCTGTCTATGGGTACAATACTATACATCCCTGTCCTGTATGTTGGGCACAGCACAGTACTACTCCTCCTATCCCTACTATATATATATGGAAAGCAGCAGCACTGGTACTACTCCACCTTCAATTGCCGATCGCAGCTGATACTTTACTGGGCATCCGCATAACGAGGACCTACTCTGATTGCAGATAGCACAGTATCTACTGCCCCGTTATATTATGGGCCACAGAACATATCTATACTCCTTATCCTGTATAGTATGGGCACCGCACAGGTACTATTACTCCTATTCCTATAATATATAGGGCCAAACCAGCACATCTTACTTACTATCCGATGTAAATATGGGAACAGACACGAGTACTACACTCGCTATCCTGTATATTCATGGGGCACAGCAAGTTAAGTACAGTAATACCTACTCATATCCTGGATATATGGGCCACAGCACCGTACTACTACTCCTATCTGTATTACTAGTGGCACAGGCACAGTACTACTACTCCTTATCCTGATAATATATGAGGCACAGCGGACGAGTACCTAATACTCTCTATCCTGTAATATATTGGACAGAGTACTGTATACTCCTATCCTGTGGTATAGGGGCACCTGCCACACGTACTACATACTATCCTATCCTTGTGATATATGGCACAGTACTACTACCTCCTACTTCCTCGTGGTATATGGGGCACAGCGCGACAGGGGCTAATACTAAGCGTCTATCCTGTGTGTATATGGGCACTGCACAGTGACTACGACTCTTCTCGATGTAATATTGAGCCACAGTATTAGCGTACTCACTATCCTGTGAGCTATCATACGGGCACTGCACAGTCCTACTACGCTCCTAATCGTGTATATATTGGCTCACAGTACTACTACTCCTGTCCATGTATTTAATATGGAGCACATAGCACGAGTGATACTACTCCTTATCCTGTGTATATGGGCATAGCACAGTTACTACTTACTCCTTCCTGTATATATTGGCACAGTACTACTACTCCTATAGGGTATATGCACAGCCAGGTTACTACTCCTCTCCTGTTATATGGGCCGCACAGTACTACTACTCCTATCCTGTATATATGGCACACAGTACTACTACCCTTATCCTGTATATATGGGATACATAAAGTATATACTACTATCATGTATATAGATATGGCACAGTACTACTATCTCCTATCATAGTATATGGGTCAGCAAGGACTACTACCTATCCTGTGATATGGGCACAGCACAGTACACTTACTCCTATCCTGTATATATGGACACACAGGTACTACTACTCCTATCTGGTAATATGGGCACCAGTAGACTACTACTCCTATCCTGTATATGTATGAAGTAACCATGAATTTATGACTATGAATATATATTAAGTCTGAAATATGACCTAAAGTTAATATAAAAAGAAGAGTAAATGTATAATATATAAGTACATTATAAATGCATGTACAACGATTTCATGAAGCAATCTATAAATAAATATATAAATAGTAATGGAAAGTGCGAGATGATAATCGATAAAAGAAATTCAAACATGAATAATTTATTGAGTTTAAAGTCAGATAAATGTCTCCATATTATTAAAGGAAAGAAATTTATATAATCATCATATCAATACATCATATTATTAACATGGGACAGTGTTCGGGTATAAATTATAATGTATTAGGCTTGCATGAATGAAGGGGTGGGTCTACGTTGTAAGGACAAAATAGAAAGAAATTGTAAGTGGTGCAAAAGTGAAAATTTTTAAAAATTTTAGGAAATTAGGAATTTTGGGGGGATTTTATTAGGAAGATCCAACAGAAGTGTTGTCGCACGCACCCCGATGTAAGGTGAAACTAAAACAAAGTGGGCAACTCTGTCAGAGCAGTGCAGGGGGCACCCGATTAATGAAGTACCGGATCAAATCGAGTATAAGCCGGGCCCACAGTATAAACCGACAGAGATTCAAACTTTACCACAAAAACATGGGAAAAACTATTGACCTGGTATAGCCGAGGAGTGGAGAAGAACACTTGGATTCACATCCCCCCATATTGATACAGCCTGCCGACCCAGGCCCCATAGTATTAGCAGCCGAATTACCCAGGATAAGACACACCCAGACCAGCTCTCCAATGTCTGGTCAGAAGCAAACCCCATCGCCCACCTCCCACCCACGAGATGATAGACGCAAAATGACCCCCTGCCTATATAGCCAGCCCACATGCCCGTATTGACAACGAGCCCTGCGCGCACTTAAGTACCAGGACACTAGCTCAATAGACTCATGCCCTGCAAGAGCATAGACCACAGGCGATAAAAGTATATAGAAGCAGCCCCCTGCCCCAGTATAGAGCCAATGCCCACGTATATAGCCAACCAGCTGGGGGAAGCCCGGAAAGGGAGTTGAGTTATTGATATTCTCTTTTTTATCGAGATAACGATAATTTGGTTTTCAGCCACATTTTTTGTTGTGAAAAACTAGGCTATACTCCAGTATATGGTATCTGAATTTGCCCCCTACACACTACACAAGCACATGCACATAGGTCCACACGCACTGTTTTAGGTAATGAGGGTCCCAACAAAGAAAAAGAAGAGCCATCCAACCGAATTTGGTTTTGACTGGAAAACTGTGACTAGAGGGAAAGAAAAAAATAAGATATTATGGAATATAATAGGCATAAACATAACGGCGGCCTGTCCCACCGAGAATCAGAGGATCCTCCGGTGGGCCTCTGGCTTAAACCTAATGCTGGATACAGAGACAGCAGAAGACCTAATTGAGGTTACCAGGGTCATGTTTTAGGTGATAATGAAGGGTGAGCTCCAACAATATTATTTATATGTTGGGCATAGGGAACCCTAGACTGGCACTGGGCCTATAAAGTAAAACAATAAAATAGAACTATGCTAATTTCCAGCATTACGTCTTAAAAGCTAACTGTTGGGAAGTCCCTCATTTGAGTTTATTACGAATGAATTTTGGATTCAGTGAACATGGCTTCCTCGTATGTGTCCTTCTACTATCACACAAGTGGCTTCGCTTAGAACAAGAAACAGGGACAAGGTAAGTGCGCTACACTTATACTGCCGGCTGTCATTATAAGTTCGGTAAACAATAACATTGTATTTCACTTTTTAACATTTTATTTTTATGAGGCCTCCTCCCTGACAATTATGCAAACAACCGTGAGGAAAACCTTCATCCATGGTGGCCGATGCTGGTCCCCCACTGAACGGGTTGACGGAAGTGTCCTCCAGCGATGGGAGCTGTCCTCGCAAATAAATTGCATTACATTCCACTTTTGCCCCCTTTTTTTTTAAAAAACATTCATTCCTGAACGAACACATAACAAAGGACAGGGATTTGCTCCTGCATTGGACAATGATACATTTAATGTCATCGAAGAAAGCACAGTACTACTACTCCTATCCTGTATATATTGGCACAGTACTACTACTCCTATCCTGTGTATATGGGCACTGCACAGTACTACTACTCCTATCCTGTATATATTGGCACAGTACTACTACTCCTATCCTGTATATATGGGCACAGCACAGTACTACTACTCCTATCCTGTGTATATGGGCACTGCACAGTACTACTACTCCTATCCTGTATATATTGGCACAGTACTACTACTCCTATCCTGTGTATATGGGCACAGCACAGTACTACTACTCCTATCCTGTATATATTTATGAAGTAACCCATGAATTTATGAATGAATATATATTTAAGTCTGAAATATGACCAATTAATGTAAATATAAATAAAGAAGAGTAAATGTATAATATATAAGTACATTATAAATGCATGTACATGATTTATGAAGCAATCCATAAATAAATATATAAATAGTAATGGAAGTGCGAGATGATAATCGATTTAACATATCCTCTGCCCCATATTCAGGCAGAGTGGCTGGAAGATGTTTTCTGGTCCCTAATAGAGGTACCTAAGCTGAATGGCATGAAAGTAATGCAAAATTCTTGGGCTAGGGGCCCGGAGTTTTACCTTTATAACCTACAAGAATTTATATTTTAATTCCCTATCTACAGCATTCACTGCTCTATTTTTTGAAATGGTCAGACGATGTACACTGCAAGGTGGAGCGCAGACAAAGATCAGTGTCCAAGTACAGCTTCACGCAGGAAAGATGGAGATCCAGCCCGAGTGGCACATACAAGCCTCATGGTTCCCAAGGGCAGATGGAGAATCTGAGTCAATTTTTTATAAGCTCAACACCAGGACAGATGGATTTTGAGCATAGTGCATTACATGCTAGAGATTCAGTGCGAGATCAAAATCAGACTCCACGTACAAGCTTCCAGGAAAGGAACAAGGGACAAAGATGAGATCAGAGTTCCCATGTATAAACTTAAGGCCCCAGGACTTCAGATGGAGATCCAGAGTCCCTGTAACAAGCTCCAATGTTTAGGACAGAACTGAGATCCGCCATGAGTCCGCATAGTAGTAGAACGACATCCCAATGGTTCAGGGGCAGATTGGAGACCAGACTGGTCCATTTACCAGCTCCAAGGTTCAGGGCAGATGAGCTCAGGCAGAGTCCTGTTACAAGTTAAAGGTCAGTCAGATAGAGATCAGTTCCATGGACAAGCAATCAAGGCCCAGGGCCAAGAATGTAGATCAGAGCATAGTCGTTGTAACAAGCCTTCAATGGGTCCAGGGGCAGATGGAGATCAGAGTCCATTTACAAGCTGAAAGTCAGGGCAGTGGAGATCAGTCCATGTTTTTTTACGAAGCTGAAGGTCCAGGGCAGAATGGCATTAAAGGGGTTGTCCAAGACACCCCTTTTTTAATGATAACTCTTACAGTCCTGACAGTAAGTAGCCACATGATTTTTGATAACAATTCCTTACACTCTTTATAGCTGCACACAGATTACGCAGCGCTGCAATAGAGCTTAACCAAATCATCTCGTTGTAACGAGTCCTCACAGCCCTCATGCTGATCACCCATTTTATTTCACATCCAACGTCCTCAGAAAGGACGTTTATCCAGCTTCCTGTAGTTCCTTTGGGTGGTAGATCCGGTGGTAAAGAATTGCTAGGGGCTGCACTTCTGGGACCCCCCAACATGCCAGTGAGAACAGGGGGTCTGCCATTGTGGCTTCAACATGTACTGGAATACCCCCCCATTCAATGAGAACCTCCGAAACATTGGGATCCCAATACTTGGTGTTACTTGCGATTCCCATTCTTCTGTGATTTTTATGGGACCCCCAGTTTGATTGGGCACTTTACCCCCACCCTATCCATAGAGACAATAGAATGTTCAATTAGTGAGAAAGTGGGTCCCTTGCGATGGACTACATAGTCCACATGGCCGCCCCCCTGCTTAAGATTGAGATAATCCTCTACTACATGCAAGCAACAGACACATGGCACATTGATGTGGTGAAAAACCCCACATAACACATCATATCACATTCCAGAATGGATTTTTCATGGGAGCCGGCTTCGTGTTCCCTCATTATTCCTTAATGGCCGTCCTATAAGCTGATCACAGAAATTTGTCGGGGGTTGGACAGGTGAACAGCCCTCTCGCCACCTGTCACGCTCATAAATCCAACTTTTCTAGAGTTCCATCAACAGCTGTTTGAGATTTGTTTCCGCCAGAAAAGAAGACGGTGGGAAGCCACAATAACATGGAGTGGTGGAGATAACGCTTTGACACATGTTTATCCCAAGAGTCTCAGAACACCGGAATGTTTATAGAACTTTTCCCCTTTAATAAATAGTGTCCATACATCAACCCTACAAGTGTATTCCGTAAGAAACGCAAACGTTCTAGATCATCTTTATAAATCCCTTGGATAGTCTAGACTTGTTATGTGTCCTCTCACCTTTCTGCCCCTCTGGACAGCTTGGGATACATTGACCCTACTAATGTTTGTGGTGTTGGATTGACCCACAGCTGCCTTGGCAAGCTGCTTACAAACCTCTCAAAAGAGCGAACTCCGTCACCAGCCCATTAAACTAACTTAAAAAACCCCTCTGCGGGTATGGGATTTCCCCTTTTTCATTATTTTCCTTTCCCATTCCGTTTGATATTACAATTTCCTTCTCATTTGTCTATACAAAATAGCTCTAAAGTTCCCCATATTGCAACCGAGCTAATAAAATAGTCATATTTTTGCCCAAGATGAGTCACTTTTAGGAGGCTGGAAGGTGAGCTTCTCTTCAAGACGCCATAAATTGGTGCCAAAAGACCCACGGTGGTGTTTCCATATGAAAGATATGAATCCCATATTTAAGAATTTGGTCCTGTTAAGCCTTCAGAGTCAGGGAGTTACAGAAATTCGGACCTGTCCAGGAGGGGCACTTTTGAGTCACTACACAACCACCTACAGTTTACCCTTTATGGTTAATGTGTCCCAAATTCCGCCTTTTTTACCAGGAGTCCCTATGTTGTGGGGCCACAAAAAAAATAATTGGGACAGGTTTCTTTTAATCCCTGAGCTTCGGTGGTCTCATTTTTTCCCACTTAGTCCGTTTAAACATGTCCTCCTGTTCTCCCATTCAGTAACACAGAACCACAACCCCCCAAACTGAAAGATGAGATTCTTTTTCTTAATATGACAACCAAGCAAAGCATTTTTTCTAGATACTAAAAACCCAGAAGCCTGTTAGATATTGCCCGGTTGAATTTGACCTTCCTCCTTCTTCTGCAGCCTCTAACTTTGACTCCATCAGACAAAAAGTGACTCTTCTCTGCTCATTGTCACAGTAACTTTGGAGGGGACATTTTTTTATAGGTAAAACGTAGTGAGAATTTTCACATGAAAAGAGGAACTCTAGAAGGAATTTATAAAAAATATTTAATCCCCTACATGAGGGGTAAAATCTGGTGACCGGTGGCCCTTTTAAGGTCTGGTTAATATTTTTTAATTTACCACTGGGTAATATCTATATCGATGGACTATTCCGTGACTTGGGTGGATACGTAAACTGAATACTCTATAAGTATGATTTATATATATAGATCTCTGGGGTTGTGGTCCAGTTTGGTGTTTGACCTTACATGCTTTTGTCTCTGACTTTATATTTGTGCTGAACCTCTTGGCCTGTTAATAACCTCCGGCTTGTTTCCCTGAACTACTCCCTTTTTGCCCCACCCCATGGTCCCCTCCATCACCTATGCACTGGGACCGAGTGGGCCTACATATCCAATGCCGTCATAATAATCCAGTTGTTCCCCCAAAATGATGGGGCAATGTGTTTGAAGTTCAACATGCCTGATCCTCCTACGTTTCTTAACCTCCATCTATCAGTTCCCAGGGTCTGGCAAATACCCTCATACAAATAAGACCAGTCTTCCGGTTTGGCTTGAATTTATTTTTAAAAAAAAAAAATAATCCGAAAAATTGGCTTTTCCCTCCCCTTGGGGTCCAAGCTTCTTCCTACTTTATTTACCTTTACCCCTTTTTGAAAAAAAACAGTAATCAATATTATTTCACTAATACATTTTTCTAGAAACACAGTTCCACATTAATCCAAGGCCCACAAACCAAAACCCCAAACATATGGAGAAAAAAATCAACTTTTTCCCTCGAGGTGCCTTTTAAACAAATGTAATCCTCCCCAAATTGTCTTCTCCCGAAATCCTTTGTTATCATACAATACAAGCAATGTCAAAGACCGGTCTAATGGAAGCAAAAGTCAGAAGGTCCCTCCCTCTCAGCCGGGGCTAGCCATGAGAGAGTAATAAAAGTCGACTTTGCTGATTGTTTTTCCCTTAGCACCTTCGGAGCCCTCGGGGTGCCCGGCAGATACACAAGTCAAAGACTTCCAATTCCACGCAATGGAAAACCACGGCAGCAGATTAAGTAGCGCCTTGGGCATGGCCGGTAGTATTTAATTTAAAATTGTCAAGACTGATAACGTGGGAAACTTCAGACAGAGAGCAAAAATAAAATCCGCACGAAAAAAAAAGTCTTGGCATACAATTACATCCAGGGGGCGGGGCCAATTGTTCGAAATGAAGTGGGGCAACAAAAAAAAAAAAAAAACATTACACGGTTGGCGTTTCCTAAAGACAAAAAGGACGATTTTACATCTTCTATAAGAGAAGCATAAGTTCTTTCTAAATGAGGAGTCCAAAAGTCGTGTTTACAAAAATCACAAGGGTATATGATTACGTTCCTAAATATTGTGTAGGGTCCCGCCTTGTTGATGCCATCCCGTACAACCGTTTGTTCCTGGACGTGCGCAAAATGATTTCTAAAGGAGTCCGTGGTATTTCGTGTCAGTACATGCCGGTACAGGTTTTTTCCGTTTGGGATATGGTCATAGATACTTGATCAATCCCACCAGTGGGACCCAGCATGAGACTTGAGGGTGCTCTGACCCCCCTTTCATTGGCCAAGGTCCAAAATGACCTCCCCTTCCAATGGCCAGGACGCGTGTCGAATTACTCCCCCTTCATTGGCCAGGTTCGAATGACTCCCTTCATTGGCCAGGTCGAATTGGGCTCCGAATGAACTCCCCCCTTCAATACAGGCCATGGTCGAATTTGACTTCCCCTTCCATTGGCCAGGACGGAATGACCTGCCCCTTTTATTGGCCAAGTAGTCAAATGACCTCCCTCCCCTTCCTTTGGCCAGGTTCGAATGACTCCGGGGAATGACTATCCCCTTCAATTGGCCCCAGGTCGAATGACTCCTCTTTCAATTGGCCAGGTCCGATGACTCCCTTCATTGCCAGGTCGAATTACTTACTCCCTTCAAAATTGTCTGCCAGGTCCCGATGACTCCCCCTTCAATTGGCCCAGGTCAAATGACTGCCGATATGACTCCCCTTCCATTGGTCCCAGATGTCCGATGACTCCCCCTTCATTGGCCCAGGACGAATTACTTGCCCCTTTCCCCTTTCTTGCCAGGTCAAAATGACTCCCCTCCATTTGGCAGGTCTAATGAACTCCGAATGACTTTTCCCCTTCATTGGCCAGGTTATGAATGACTCCACTTCATTGGCCAGTTCGAAATGACCTCCCTTCATTGGCCCAGGTCGACTGACTCCCCTTCATTGGCAGGGTCGAGGACTCCCCTTCAATTCATTGGCCAGGCTTTCGAATTGACTCCCCTTCCATTGGCCACAGGAACGAATGACTCCCCTTCAGTGGCCAGGTCCAAATGACTCCCCTTTTCATTTTGGCCAGGTCGAATGACCTCCGAATGACCTGCCCCTTCCATTGGCAGGAGTCCGAATACTCCCCTTCATTGGCCAGTGTCGAATGATCTCCCCTTCATTTGATTGGCCAGGTCCGAATGACCTCCCTTCCATTGGCCCATGTCTGAATTGACTCCGAAATGACTCCCTTCATTGGCCAGTGTCGGAAATGACTAGTCCCTTCATTGCCAGGTCCAAATGAACCTCCCCTTTTATTGGCCCAGGGTCTAATGACTCAACTCTTCATTTGGCCAGAGCGAATGACTCCCCTTCATGGCCAGGTCCGAATGACTCCCCCCCTTCATTGGCAAGGTCGAATGACTCCCCTTCATTGGCCAGGGAACGAATGACTCCCCTTCCATTGCCCAGTCAAATGACTCCCTTCATTGGCCAGGTCCGAATGACTCCGAATGCACTCCCCTTCCCATTTGGCCAGGGAGGTGGTTCAGAAATGACTCCCCTTCATTGGCCAGGTCGAATGACTCCCCTCCCATTGGCCATGTGGTCGAATGACTACTCTCCCCTTTCAATTGGACATGTCGAATGACTCCCCTTCCATTGGCCATGGGTCAAATGACTCCCGAATGACTCCCCTTCATTGTGGCCAGTGTCCCCAATGACTCCCCTCCATTGGCCAGGTCCGAATGACTCCCAAAATGACCTCCCCTTCATTGTCCCAGGTTTTGAATGACTCCACTTCCCCTTACATTGGCCAGGTCCGAATGACCTTTCCCCTTCATTGGCCATCCGAATGAACTTATCCCCCTTCCTTGGGCAAGGTCGATGACTCCGAAATGAACCTCCACTTTCATGGCCAGGTCGAATGACTCCCCTTCATTGGCCAGGACGAATGACTCCTCTTTTCATTCATTGGCCCCAGGTCCAAATGGACTCCCCCCTTCATGTGCAAGGGTCGAAATGACCTCCCGAATGTACTCCCCTTCTTTGGCCAGGTCGAATGAACTTATTTCCCCTTCCATTGTCCAAGGACCGAATTACCTCCCACTTCATTGGGCCCAGTCAATGACTCACTCCCCCTTCATTGGCCAGGGTCGAATGACTCCGAATACCCCCTTCCATTGGCCAGGTCCCGAATGACTTCCCGTGCTTCATTGGCCAGGTCCGAATGACTCCTCCTTCTTGGCCATGGTCCCGAATGACTCCTACCCCTTCCATTGGCCCAGTCGAATGACCGCACCGAATGACTCCCCTTTCATTGGCCAGGTCGAATGACTCCCCTTCATTGGCCAGGTCCGCAATGACTTCCCCCGTTCATTGGGCCCAGGGGTCCCGAATGACCTCCCGAATGACTCCCCTTCATTGACCAGGTCGAATGCTCCCCTTCTTGGCCAGGACGAATGACATGTCCCCTTCATTGGCCATGTCAAATGACTCCCCTTCATTGGCCAGTCGAATGACTCTCCGAATGACTCCCCCTTCATTGGCCAGGTAGGTCCGAATGACTCCTCTCCATTGGCCAGGCGTTTCGAATGACTCCCCCTTCATTGGTGAGGCCAGGTCGATGACTTTGCCCCTTCATTTGATTTGGCCGGGGTCCGAATGACTCCCCTTAATTGGCCCAGGGTCAAATGACTCCTGAATGAACCCTCCCCCTTCCATTGGCCCAGGTGTCCCGAATGACTTCCCCTTTCATTGGGCCAGTCGAAACGATGAACCTGCCCCTTCATTGTCCAGGTTCCAATGACTCCCCTCCAGTGGCCAGGTCCCGTAATGACCTGAACTCCGACTTGACTCCCCCTTCTTGGCCAGGTTTGAATGACGCCTTCATTGCCCAGGGTGCGAATACTCCCTTCAATTGGCCAGGAGGGTCTATGACTTCCCCCTCATTGGCAAGGGTCGAATGACTCCGATGACTCCCCTTCAAATTGGCCAGGATCGAATGTGACCCTCCTTCAATTGGCCAGACGAATGACTTATCCTTTTCCCCTTCATTGGCCAATGTCAATGACCTCCCCTTCATTGGCCCGAGGTCCGAATGACCTCCGAAGGACTCTCACTCCCGCTTACATTTGGCCAGGAGTCGAATGGACTTCCCCTTCAAGTCATTGCCCAGGGGTCCCGAATAACCTCCCCCTTCATTGGCCAAGGGTCGACTGACTCCGAAGACTCCCCTTTCCATTGGCCAAGGTCGAATGAACTCTCCCCTTCATTGGCCAGGGTCCAAATGAACTCCCCTTTATTTTTGGCCAGGTCGAATGACTCCTCCTTCATTTGGCCAGGTGCGAATGACATTCCTTCCCCTTCCAATTGGCCAGGTCGAATGAACTTGCCCAGCATTGTGCCAGGTCGAAGACTCCCCCCATTCATTGGCCAGGACTAATGAGCTCCGCTTCATTGGCCAGGGTTCCAATGACCTCCCTTCAAGTGGCCAGGGTCGAATGACTCCGAAATGACTCCCCTTCACTTGCCGGTCCGAATGACTTTTCCCCCTTCATTGGCCAGGCGCGAATGACCTCCCTTCATTGGCCAGTCCGAATGAACTCCCTTCATTGGCCAGGGTGAAAAATCCGAATGACTCCCCTTCTCATTTGGCCAGGTCAAATGCTCCGAATGAACTCCCCTTCATTGGCCAGGTTCCTGTGGGGTCGAATGACTACTTCCCCTTCATTCATTGGCCAGGACGAATGACCCTTTTCCCCTTCATTGGCCAGGCTTTCAAATTACTTCCTTCCCCCTCCATTGGCCAGGTCCCCGAAATGACACTCTTCCGAATATGATTTTCCCCCTTCATTGGCCAGGCTGAATTGACTCCCCTTCCATTTGCCAGTCCGAATGACCTCCTTCCCTTCATTGGCCCAGGTCGAATGACTATACCCTCATTGGCAAGGTCGAATGACCTCCGAATGAACTCCCCTTGCATTGCCAGTGGTCCGAATGACCTTCCCCTCCAGTTGGCCAAGGTTCAAATGACTCCCCCTCATTTGCCAGGAGTCAGAATGACCGTAATGACTCCCCTGTCATTTGGCCAGGATCGATTGACTCCTCCCCTTCAATTGCCAGTCGGAAATGACTCCCCTTCATTGGCCAGGGGGGGGCGGGGGAATGGCTCCCGAATTGACTTCCCCTTTCATTGGCCAGGTCGAATGACTTCCGAATGACTCCCCCTTTCATTGGCCAGTCGAATTACTCCTTTTCCCCGTCATTGGCCCCATGTCGAATGACTCCCCTTCCCATTGGCCAGGTCGGAATGACTCCGAATGACTTCCCCTTCATTGTCCCAGGGTTTCGAATGACTCCCCTTCAGCATAGTTGGGCCAGGACGAATGACTCCCCCGTTCCATTGGCCAGGTCCCCACATACTCCCCTTCTTGGCCAGGTCGAATGCGTCCGAATGACTCCCCCTTCATTGGCCCGTCTCATTAACTCCTCTTTCATTGGCCATGTTTCGAATGACTCCCCACTTCATTGCCCGGGTCGCATGACCTCCCCTTCAATTTGGCCAGGTCGAATGACCTCTCCCTCCCCCTTCATTGGCAGGTTGGTCAAAGTGACTCCGCATGACATCCCCCTTCAGTTGGCCAGGTCGAATTGACTCCCCCTCATTGGCCTTCAGGAAACGAATGACTCCCCTTCGTTGGCCAGTTCCAAGATGAACTTCCCCTTCAACTCCCCTCCATTGGGCCAGGAAGTTGTCGAAATACTTCGATGACTTCCCCTTCGATTGGCCAGGTTTGAAATGACTCCCCTTCCATTGGCAGGTCGAAGACTCCCCCTTCATTGGGGCCAGGTCCGAAGACCTTCCCCTTTCCAATTGGCAAGGTCCGAATTGACTCCGAATGACTCCCTCCTTTCATTGGCCCAGGGTCGAAAGGACTCCCCTTCATTGGCCCAGTCCGAATGACTCCCCTTCCATTGGCCAGGTCGAATGACTTCCCTTCAATTGGGCCCCGGTCAAATGACTCCGAATGCTCCCCCTTTCAGTGGCCAGGGTCGAATGACTCCCCCCCGTCCATTTGGCCGGACGAAATGACACCTCCCCCTTCATTTCAGCCAGTCCCCAGTGACACTCCCTTCCATTGGCCAAGGGTTCGAATCCTCCTCCGAATGACTCCCCTTCATCATTGCCCAGGTTTTTTTGAATTACTCCCCGTCATTGTCATTGGCCAGGTCCCGCATGACTCCCCTTCATTTTGGCCATTCCCGAGTGTACTCCCCTTCATTGGCAAGGTCGAATTACTCCGATGACCTTCACCTCCCCCTTCATTGATTTCAATTGCCAGGTTTCGAATGACTCACCCTTCATTGGCCAGGGGGAACGAATGACTCCCCTTTTCATTGGCCAGGTCAAATGGACTCCCCTCATTGGCCCAGGGTTCGAATTACTCCGAATGAACTTCCCCTTCATTGGGCCATGTTCCCGAATGACTATCCCCTTCATTTGGCCAGGTCGAATGACTGCCCCCTTCCATTGGCCGTCGAAAAATGACTCCGAATGACTCCCCCTTTCATTGCCCCGAAGGTCGAATGACTCCCTTCAATTTGCCAGGTCAAATTGACTCCCTTTAATTGCCCAGGGTCGACTTGACTCCTCTTCATTGGCCAGGTCCGAATGACTTCCCCTTCATTGGTCCAGTCCGAATGACTTCCCCATCATTGGGCCCCAGGTCGAATGACTCCCCTTCATTGCCAGGACGCAATGTACTTCCCCTTCATTTGCCAGGTCAAATTGACTCCCCTTCCAATTGGGCCCAGTCGAATGACTCGAATGACTCCCCTTCAATTTGGCCCAGGCCAGTCGATGACTCCCCTTCATTGGCCAGGTCGAATGACCCCCCCTTTCATTGGCCAGGTCAATGACCTTCCCCTTTCCATTTCATTGCCAGGTCGATGAACTTTCCCTTCATTTGGCCCGGTCAAAATGACTCCGAATGACTCCCCCTTTCCATTGGCCAGGGTCGAATGACTCCCCTTCCATTGGCCAGGACGAATACCTCCCCCTTCATTGTCCAGGTCAACAAAATTACTAAACATCTCCCCAATTTTACTACTCTATACTCCCTCCAATGGGCCAGGGTGTTTCGTAATGACTACCACTCCGACTGACCCCCTTCATTGGCCAGGGTCCGAATGACTCCTCTTCATTGCCAGGTCGAATGACTACCCTTCGCCATGGCAAGGTCGAATTGACCCTCGAATGACTCCCTTCATTGGCCAGGTCCGAATGAACTCTCCCCCCATCATTTGGCCAGTTCAAATGACTCCCTTCATTGGCCCGGTCGAATGAAGAGTGTGGATCCTCTCTATTCAGGTTATGGAACTCAAAATAGCCAAGACGTATTTACTCATCTACCTTCAAATAAGCGCTTCCATAGAAGACTTCCCCACGCATCTTCCAAAACGTGATCAGCGCCCATGTCCAAAACGAATGTCCAAGTCAACCTCAGGCAGTCAAGTCCATGAACGTTGAGTGACTTTCAATCTTTCTCTCTCAACACATGGCGCCTCCGATTCCCTGTTCCTCTTCTCACGTATAGATGTGGGACCACAAGTTGGACCTACAATATATCGAGTATTTACAACATACCCCTTAAGGCTGAAGTGGCGTCTCCATGGTTTGAACTTCTTGAGATACCTGAGGACCTTTGGAGGCCAAGTCCACTCATGTCCCATGTTGTTACGTTTTTGTAGCCCCCATGGGAGGGATATTATACACGCGCTAAATTTAGGCTTTGCCCATTCAAGAGACCACCTACATGGAGGCTGATTACATAGGCCACTATGCAATGTGTAAGGTACGGAGGTAAATACTGCAATCTTTCACATGTGAAAACCCAAGAACCTAAAGATTTTCTTCCGGTGGTAGTCGTCCAGTTTATTGTGTAATTGATGAACACTGCATCTAACCAATCCATGTAAATGGAATAAAAAGGTCATGTAGCAGACCAATATTGCTCCAAGGTCGCAGTTTCTGATGAAGAAAACCATTGTAGTTTTTTTCGGTAAGTAGGCCACAGTCTCAATAAAGCACCATAATCCTAGTAGGGGCACCAACAGTCAAGCCCCCGATTGTTTAGGGCAACTTCCAATCACGACAGGTTAGGTCCTCGGCTCCTATATACCAAAATAAGACCTTGCTGTCCTACCATAGTTTGTCCTTCTTCTGTTCCTTTGTTTGACCTAATTTTGATAACTCAAAGTATAACCAGTGCGTACCAAGATTACCCAAACTACTCTATGTTGGAGATGAACTTTGCTGAGATCCAGTTTGGTTTTAGGGAATCTTACAATTGAAACTCTACTCGCAGAAGAGCATCAACCGGTCAGTGGAGTCATTGGTGCCATGAGCCGATAATTCATCATTTCAGGGCCGCTATCAAATTGTGTATCCGTGATCATTTCCTGGTACTGTGATTGACTGGTGTTTTAGAATATAATATTTAATTTATATCACTGATTTCTTTTTTTCCGCAGGGAACCTTACTATGGTGGTCGCAGCACATGGACTTTTTTCAGTTGTCTACTGTGAGGTTATCTTCCACCATGCCACCCTCAGACTGTTTTGACAAGAATAATGGAGCCTGTTCACTGGTGGTCCCCCTGCCACCTGCCCCTGACCCCTCTGCCCTGCCCTATTAGCAGAGCAACATGGCCGTCGGCCTGCTAGCATGTTTGCTGGTTTGTTTTTCTAGATTTAAGGGCCACAGCACGCCATTAATTGGTGCTGGACATTTTCAGAAATGCATATAAGCCTGTCCTCTTCTTAACACCCTGGCGTCTCCTTTTCGATGCCTCGTGCCTTAGAGAAAGCTGTGGTCTGATGCCTTGTGCTGTTAATTGAGATTTCCCCGTTGTGACCCCCCGGTTCCGTTTTTGACTACGCTCCTCTTCTGCCCCTGCCCTGGACCTGTTGCTACGTACTCCCGACCTCTGACCCTGTGCTGGCTGTTACTACTCCCTGGCCTGTCCCCGACTACAAGATTGCTTGCTGCGTTCCTGTACCTCGACCTTGGCTGCCCACTGGCGGACAAGTCACGTCTGTGGATTACCTGGTTGGTACCATAGCGAGCAGCAAGACCATCCTGCTTAGCGGCGGGCTCTGGTGAAAACTAGGTGCCACTTAGACTCTCCGTCCCAGGTGTTGGCTTAACGTTTATCGCTCCGCGGTGGTTCAGAGGATCCACTACCCTACCTCAGACCTTGACAGGACCATGGGGCTTCACAGCTAGCTCTTTTCATACAGATGTGACGGTGTTCTGCACTCAGCTCCATTCGCTAGAATCGGAGTTCCTTTAAATAATATAAATTCCATCTTAAATGAGAATGAAAAGACCTCGGAGATCCTCGATCAGCTCCCCTACATACTACGCTATACATAATTTTCCATCTCAGCTGCTTTCATGTGATTGATCTCATTGCCCCGTCTGCCTGTTCACCATCCCGTAATCTCCCGTAATGAAGTCTAGGTCTGCTGCCTAACAAAGCCGTCCGTCATCTTCAAGAACCGTGGTGCCTCCCTTGTAATGTATGTCAGACACTCGCGAGATAGGACTTTTATAAAGCATCAAGATACTGGTGTTGTCAGACAGGCCAAGGTCAATTGTACTAAAAACTTTTTATAGGGGAAACACAAAAACGCGGTGCGGTGGTGACATTAAACCTCGCTGCAATGTCACTTATTATGGATTATCATGGGGACTAAAATATATACCATTCATTGTCCAGTTACCTTACAGACCAAGAAACTCCTGGTACTTAAAGGGTTTATTCATTCAAATATATTTTTGTAAAATCGATTAGTTGGCTGCGAAGAATTTTTTACAAATGTTACAATTGCTACAAGTTTCTTTCAGTTGATTGGCTGCAGAATGAAATGCCCCTCTGTAAGAGGACATCATTGGCCAGGAAGCGCAGAATGACGGTGCACCTGGGAACTGAGAGTTGGACGACCAGGGGTTTGTATAGAATTTTTTACTTTTTACAATCCAAAGGACATGTTTCTACTGGGTATGGTAGTTTTTTCCTCCACCCTGATCAGTGGCTTTTAGAAACATATTCTCCACCAATGAGGCACTCAATGGGGCAGGACATAACACACCCTAAACCGTTCTAATCTTCTGATCTCCTGGCTGAGTTGTGCTCTGGCTCATGGCCGGTTGGTGATGTGGGTCACATTCGTTGCAATGGTGACTCTAGATCATCCCGGCCTCAAAGAGACATCGTAAGAGCCCGAGATTGGGCCCACACATCACATGTGAAATATAGTGATGTCATCAAAATAACCCTTCAAGAGTTGACCCCATGAACGGTAGCAAGTGCGCCATGTAATGGCTTCCTGAGGGTAAGTATAGCTCTTCCTCTATTTTGCCCCAAATTTTGACCTCACCACCCTTGAATTTTTTTTTTCCTGAGGGAGTGAGAGTTTGAACCAGTTATGGGTGGGTGGAACATATAACAGTTATTTCTTTCAGGCCTAGATTTTTTTTAAAGGTGACCTGTCGCCATGAATGTCATTGTTTTTCCAGCCTTATGCTATGGGTTGATTTTAAATGCCTTTGTCAGCCATTCGCTGGATAATTTCACTTTACTTTACTTTTAAATTTATTTCACATTGCCTGGCAGCTGCGAGCGAGTCTGAGCATGCGTGGTGCCTGTGTTTCAGTCTCCTCCCCATTCATCTAGCCCCTCACCCCTCCCTGCTTCTGTCGGTGTATATTGAGAGGCGATGGAGGGAGATGGTGAGGAGTAGAGGAGGAATGCATGAGGAACACAGGCAGCAGCTGCCCCCCCCTGGGACTCACCACACACGGCGGCTGGCAGGGAGCAAGGCAATGTGAATAATTTTGATAAAGTACTGAAATGATTCAGAATCCTGACAAATGCATTTTTAAAATCAGCCAAAGCATAGGATTTAGAGTGTGTCTCCAGCCAAAAATTATATGTTCTGGTACAGTGTTCCCTTTAACAACACACTCAAATTTTATGATATAAATGTAGTAAAGTTCTTTATCTCTTTAATATTTGCACCACTCTAAAAACCACGCTTCACTTGACAAAACAACCACAACAAGCAAAAACTATCAAATGTTTGGAATCGAACCAAAAAATTCCAACATTAACTTACGAAAGCTGTGAAGGCCCCATCGGCAATTGTGAAATGTTTTTAAACAGATTGGAACATCTATTTGCGAAAAAAATCAGGAATTCCCGAATATTTGAATCGGACTATCTTAAAGTCGAATTTGTATTTTCTTACGATCTCCTGATCTTGAGAATGAATAGTGAGTGCACCTTTACAACACCACCCGCCAGTGGTGCGCATGCCTATGATTCCAATGTAAATGAGTCTTTCAGAGAGTGAGGGTCTGGGCGGGTTGTCAGAGCTTTGTTTGGTTCAAGTGATGTTCTGCACTTTGCCGGCATGAAACAAACCAAGCTTGCCCATTAGAAAACTGTTGTGAAAGAAGCAAACACATATAGCTAATGTACGTGGCACAGCAGTGTCGGTGGTGGCGCGATAATTCTTCCAAGGTTTTTCTCCCCGGCAACTAATTGCCTTTACTCTGTAAAAAGTGAAATGTGCTCTGTCCTGTTTCGGAAGTGAATTTTTGAAGTAGAATACTTACCTTAATTCTGCGGGAAGGCTGCATTTCATAAATCGAGGTTATTTTCATTTAGATGATTTGTGTGATTATTTTTTAATGCTTTTATTACAAATGTTATCTGAGGGGTCATTTGGACTAATCAATCGGGCACAGGTTCAGGGTGAGACTATCTCTTTGCTATTCCTGTATCCTCCTAGAGTTTAATGTTTTGGTCAGCAGAGACACTAGAGGGGTTTAATCCTACTATGTAAACTTGACCGACAAGAGATGAGTGTACTTGATGGGGCAGATTTACTTACCTGGTCCATTCGGATCCCAGCGGCGCGTTTCTCTGCGCTGGAATTCGGTCCGACGGGATTTAAATTTAGGCGTCCCCGCTTCCCCCCAAAAAAAAAAAAAAAGGTTTTTTTTTCACGCTCCGCGGCAATGCCCACCAGGTGCTGCTGGTGCGCAATTCCCTGAACGCCTGGAATACCGAGCCGGCCTGGAGTAAGGTAAGTTGCAATGCAAACTCCGCAACCTTTTTGTTTTTTTTTTAAATGCGGCGGTTTTTTTCCCGTAATCCGTCGTGTTTTTCGTTCGGCCTGCCTCCCAATTTTCCGTCCGTTGCATCAGCGCCATCGCGGAGCCCCAACCCAATTTCTAATCGCGTTGCCGCCAAAATCATGGGCAATTCAGGGGAAGTCAGCGCAACGAATATTTCGTGGTAACACTCGGAACCAACAATCTTCTGGGCCCTTAGTAAAATGACCCCCGATGTTTTCTGGTGTTCGGCGCTGACAAATGTTTTTCCGGATTGCCCCTAGCTTCCTAGCCCCACGGCTGTCAAGGACTACAAGGTTTTGCCTAATCGTTAAGACCTCGGATGTCTCTGTATATATCATCTGCTGTCTAAAAGTTTTTTTTTTTAATATCCTTTGATGATCATTCCGAGGTGAACTTCATGTATAACATCTGTCTGACAAGAAAATATTCTTCTGAAGCATGCACCAACACATGCATAAATATACTAACTTTATTTGCCTTCCACAAATGGTTATTGCTGAATTTCTTTTGCCACTTCTTCTTAGGCCTGGAGCATACAAACGTAAATCTGTAGGTGAAAACACAAGGATTCCATTTTTTTCTTAAGCCTCCCACATGAGAAATGGAGTATTGCACTATACCCAGTATAATTATAGGTTTGTCTGTATAATACAAAAGTGAGGTACAGAGATAGTTTTTCTTCCTTTTAGTCGCCATTCCCACTTGTGCTCTATGGTATAAGATCCCTAATTGGATCCAGTTATTTTATTTACCTATAAGATATTGTATTGTCGGAATTTGATGGATCTTTAGTTGCATGATAATGACAGGTCAGGTGGTAGAATAATCTCATGCATATATTGATATGTAATCTCAAGGATACAGTAGGGAGCTCATGACTAAGATCATCTTGGATTTGCTCGGTAAATACTAAGTCGCCGTTCGGAGCCGTACAGTTTTTCAAAACCTTGGAAAACTGAAGGGGTCACATAATTATCTGTAAAAACTTTGCAGTACCCATAAAATCCCATGCAAATCTGTTGTATGTAGGATTCATTTGTAAAGTGGGAAAAACTCTTATCGGGACTAGTCTGGGCGACGTTGCCTTGTTTCCTCCCCTATCGATCACATGAGCTGCACCGAATGCGCCTTCCCATTGTCTGCTGTAACCCAGAATGATGGCTTCATGTGTCCCTCTACTTTCCAATCACAACGTCTAAGCCTAATTAATTTTTCCTTGCTCACATTAGCAGCCATTTCGGCCATTGATTATTTGCCTTTCCTGTCCTTGGCAGTCACATTGCTTCTCATATATTTTGACAATACAAATTTATGCTTGTCCTTATCAGGTCAACTTCAAGAATAATGCGGGATGACCCGAAAGCGGTGGGAGTTTAGAGATGTTGGTGTGTCCTACAACCTACAGTACTTTATGTTAGAACTTATCCTCCATTTTGAAGCTACTGTAGTTTGCGTTTGAGAGTAACATTGTCTATTTGAAAATAAATTGTGTAAGCGGTAAGCAACTTTTTGGGTCATGCAAGGTTCCTTGGGCTTACCGGATTTGTAATCTGTGAGGGGTCTATGCTACAAAGAAATATGATGTCCCCTATTTTATTACACTGTCATCCTTTCTTGTATATCATTATTTATCCAGAACATGTCTTCATTAGATGTAATAGGATGGAACTAACCTCTACGGTCAAGTGATTGGTTCCAAAGTTGCCTCCAATTGGCGTTATCTCTCTGATGGACCTGTAAGATTGCCTCCGAGCTTGGACCCACTTCTTGTACCTTTGGGGGAAATCAGTACAAGCCCTGGATCACACTGAAACCAAGAACTAGGAAGTAATTGAGACAGGACCCTAAAATCCCTAAAAAAAAAACCTAAAAAAATTGACATGGACCTTTAATGATTGACCTGGACCACTGGATCATTTTTGGTATCATGCAGACATATCAGAACTTGTGTATCCTGAGAGTTCAGCAGGTTTCCTGACCAAATGTCCAAGTGAAACAAGGACACTCCTGATGTAGAAACAGGATGGTCTAAGTAACTTTATATTTTTTTTTCTGGCCTTGGCTTCTGTTGGGTTTTTCTCAATTCTTTTGAATCCAACCCTGTGGATGGTCCCCTTTAGTATCCTGTTTTGAGTCTCACTTCATGTGTCTATTCAATCTACACGGTACAGCACACACCTCAGCCAGACGAGTCATGGTCACAGCTCACCTTCTCTTCCTTCCACACAGTGACCTCAGCCACAGGTCACAGAAGCATTCCCCAAACCGTGACCTCAGCACAGGTCACAGAGCATGCCCACAACCAGTGACCTCAGCACAGTGTCACAAGAGCCATGCCCACAACAACAACATTCATGGATGGTGTAAATACCATGGTCCATGGAATTCCAAAAGTAGGATCCTGCCATATAATCATGAAAAAAAAGAAGACTTCTACCAGGCTGGTCCAAATTTCCTCCATACATAAGGTACATGATCTGGAGACTTGTTGAGATTTTGGGTTAAGAGTCCTTCAAAACTCACACAATTGCATTGAGTAAGATATGGGGGTCATTTACTAAGGGCCCGATTCGCGTTTTCCCGAGTGTTGATCCAATATTTCCGATTTGCGCCGATTTCCCCGGATTTTGCTCCGCACCGATCGGATTGTGGCGCATCGGCGCCGCATCACGTGACGGAAATCGGGGGCGTGGCCGAGCAAAACCCGACGGATTCGGAAAAAAACCCGCCGCCATTTAAAAAAAGAATGTGTCCGCTTGGGACACGCTTACCTTCACTCAGCCGCGAGCCGGGAACTCCAGTCGCGTTCAGGACGCCGAGGAACTACCTTGATGAATCCCAGCCGCATTTTAAAAAAAAAAAGTGTTGCGGAGCTTGCACTTACCTTCACTCAGCCCAGCTCGGTGTATTCCAGTGCGTTCCAGGTAACTTCCGCGCAGCACCTGGTGGATGTCGGAGGAACTGCCTTAATAAATCCCTTTCCGGACCCAATCCAGCCAGAGAACGCGCCGCTGGATCCGGAACAGACCAGGTAAGTAATCTGCCCAATAAGTTTCTCAACCAAGACCAATGCCCCAGCTCAGCCTTTATAGAAATATCTCCACGGTATTTTACCGAAACTCTACAAAGTTGACTTTCACAGAGACATGCTCCAATATTTCCCAGAACAGTCGTCTATGAGAAGAGTGCGACCAGACAACAGCTTAACGTGAACAATTTGGTGTTGTTTTTTTTTTTTTTCATTTTTGTTGTGTTCGGTTCCTCCTTTTTTTTTTTCCCAGTCATTTCATTAAACTACCTAAATTCTTCTAATTAAAAAAAACAATCTGTCAGTTGCGGTAATCTGTGAAGACGCAGCTTTATTGTCGCCGTAGAAAACATGGAAACAAGGTGGGGCGAAGAATGTTTCAGTTACTGTAATGATCTTTTTCCCTTTTTCGGTAATTCAATAGATGGATGTGTTTCAACACAGCCGCGCATTCAGTATACATAATGAAATATCCGCGCCATATGGGCAACTCGTCTTTTGTTTCTGGAAATAGGACAACGTTGTTTGTGATGTGGATCTTTGTGTCTGCTGATTACTTGCCTCGATGCTATACACAAGAGTTGTTGAATGGGGCAAACGATGTTCCGGGCAAGATCTTCCGCTGGTGCCCTATTGTTATCTGGTATAATGTAGAATGTTCTAATGCAATGTTATTTATGGCTGCATGTTATATCCGAGTCAATAGGATTCATTGATGAAATATTTGGGAAGAAGTGTACATTTACATTACCCTTGAGAAGTGAAAGGTGTAAGATTCCATGGTGTCTAATTGATGGAAAAGCCAAGTAATTATCGCGTCTCAATTAAGTGGTGAAGAATTTTTATTGTACTGACATAGTGATGGTAGGTAGATGATAGATAAACAGATTGATATGAATAGATAGATAATGGGCACAATTTCAACCTCACCCACAGTTCGTCATGTGATCCATTCTTGGCTTTGCCGAATGTTTAGAGGTGCTGTCCTCCAGGAAGGTGAACTCTTGCCCCACTCCAGGGCCGGTGAGGAGGGGCTGTATCTAATGAATCCATAGGGGCTGAGGGGGGCTTTATATAAAATAATCATGCGAGGGCTGTTTGGGATGATAAACTAGAGATATTTTAGGGAACAGGAGACTGTTTTAGTTTGTGAATTTTTAATGCCGCCAAGTGAGTTCACTGCAAAGGGGCCAACTGAGGCTCTGTCGCACAGGGGCCTAGTGAAACCTGGAACCAACCCTGCCATAGTCTCAAGGTTTTTTTAGCCCTCTCATTGGTTCTCCTTTTAGGATTGTTCTGTATTTAGCTCCCATTCATCTACCCTAAACTACAAG
Source organism: Engystomops pustulosus (assembly GCA_019512145.1). NCBI lineage: Eukaryota > Metazoa > Chordata > Amphibia > Anura > Leptodactylidae > Engystomops > Engystomops pustulosus. The sequence continues at coordinate 219,197,340 of CM033643.1, read as the reverse complement.
CAGCTTTCAAGTTCTTCCCTTTGTGGCCACCAACATAGCTTCAGGGTGATGAGCAGTATTGGCTTTTCCTCTACTTTTTGACATTTGTAGGCAAAAAGTACCATTTTGGTCAAATCAACCAGAGCCCATTCCTCCATATGCTTACCTGTCCCGTCTAGGACCAAACTTCTTATGACTTTCAGTAATGGCTTTCTTCTGCTTCCATTCCAATGGGAGAGTAGATGGAAGTAGTAGGGGAGCAGAGCAGGTTTTTCAGGGTCACGTTTTAAAGATTTTCGAGTAGTGACTGGTCCCAGTTTGGGCAGTGGGACGTCCTGACGTGCTTAGGTAAGAGAATTCCAGAGACTGGGGGAAACACGGGAGAAGTCCTGGAGACGGTTTTTAAGAAGAGCGAGTACAAGGTTTTTGTGAAGATCAAGAATTACGTGTGGGATGTTTAATGGCTGATTAGGTCAGAGATATGTGGAGGGGACAGGTTTGGGACGGCTTTGTAATCATGGTTAGTATTTTACTATATTGGTGTGTGATGGGGTAATCAGTAGAGACTGGCAGATAGCAGATTAGAGAGAGTTGAGGAGACCAGATGGATTACCGGAGCAGAGATAAGGAAGATTGAGGGGTTAAGAGTTATAGGGGACCATAGAGGAGAATGTTGCAGTAGTCCAAGCGGAGATGATGAGGGCATGCTTGTTTGTGGGTAGTACATGAAAGTTCAGGAGTGGTGGTCCACTTTGCCTTGTTATTAGGGTTTATACTGTATATACTATATCTAGTCCTCTAATGGGCCAGTCCAGCCCTAAAAATTTCTAGTTGCTGGTTTGAAATAAGGTAAACCAAACTTGTGTTTCCCCCGTTACACAGAACGTCACTCTCTCCTTCAGGAAAAGATGAGTTTAGATGTAAAAAAAAAAAGACTGAAGAATAAAAAAAGAGAAGGAGACAAGTGTTCTCCATCTTGTGCACATTGCTTCCGACTCCTCCGTCTTTCATGATACCTGAAGTGCTGATCATACAAACCACATTTGCCTTGTGAGACAAATGACTGGCGCCGGGGGTACATCGGTGTCAGAGAACAGGGCACTTGTTCCCGTGTTGACAGTCACTGAATGCAAGGCTCTTCCTTTGTATTCGTCACTGTGTTTCAGGTGTTTTTGTGATCTTCCCTGACCGTGTGCTTTTTACTCAGAGAGTGCTTTATACAACATAATCCACAAATTGCAATATTTAAAGATGATATATTCCTCCTTTTTGATCACTCCTGAGTGTTTCCTCTCTCCTAATGTACCAGTGAGCGACATGGGGCGGCGAAATATCGATAGAACCAGCGGATGTGGACAATTTGTTTTTCCATGAATTTAGATAACATCTTCTCAGGACTTTTTGTAGATACCTCCACCTGCTATGACCTGTCCATGGTATTGCGGATAGTGGACTCATGAAGTCATTTCACACCCTGTGAATGTAATGAGAGACCAGAACATAGGAGGGAGTCGCTCACCTATAGAGACTTTGTATTGCCTTACTCATAGCCAGGTTTGTAGCCAAACTTTTGGAACCTATATAAATGTTCTCCACTTGCGTCTTTCATGGTAACCACATGGTCTGAACGTAGACTGAAATGACTGAGAAAGGAACCGCTGTGAACCCCCTGTCAACCATTGACACCAGCATACTAAGAGGTTATTCTGGAGGTAAGACTTGGAGTGCCCTGGTAGTGAGATCCAGAAACTGACATGACAAATGTAGTTTGCGTTGTGGTTTGGATGAAATATTCCCTGGTGGTCAGTAATGGTCTAGACTAATTTTGGGTTTGGATAACTTTTTTATCCCTAGTTATCACTATTTGTAATAACTCTGGTGGTCAGTTACAGTCATCGTAAGGGGAACCTGTCATTTGGGACATTAATTTTGTCACAAGTGCTCCTGCGACCCTGTGTGCCTCCCTGTGCCCCCTGAGCTCCATCAGCTTCTCTTACCTTCCCACGCTCCAGCGGACGCTCCGCCTCCCTCCACCACACGACATTCACCTTACGCTTCCTAGACGCTTCAGCCGGCATCTAAGATTAAGGCCAGCGCACCAATGATTGGTGCGGGTGACCGCATTCACAGTTAAATTCCTGGCCCCTTCCTGTGGTCCCCTGCTGATCATTGTGCCTCTGAGAAACACTTGTTCCCTATGCATTGCGCTTGTGTTGTGTAATTCCCGTTGTGACCCCGGTTTCTGTCCCTGACTTTGCTACTTTCCTGCCTGCCCTGACCTTCTGCTACATCCTTGACTCGTGATACCACCGCTGTCTGTCCCTGCAGCTTTTGCCTGTCCCCAACTAAGATTCTGCTCTACGACTCTGTACTTCGCCTTGGCCGCCAACACGGCAAAGTTGGCGCCTGTGAGCCACCTGGTGGTACCAACGTCGCACCAACTCCAACCCGCTTTGCGGCCGGCTCCTGGTGAAAACCGGGTACCTCTAGACTCTGGTCCCAGGTGTCGGTTTTTTAGCTCACAAAAAATTGTATAAAAGTGACTGCAGAAATTGTCCCGATAAAAAGTGCGCTCTTCATGGCAAAAAGAGTCCTCACAAGCCCGGTAGAAAATTTTAAAAATCCATGCCAATATTATATGATAGAGACTGGAATAAAAATCATCAGAAATCAGTGCCTCTAATATTACAATTAGCCAAGGAATGTCTCAGAAAATAATTGTAAGCGTAACTCACCAGAGATAAATAATGACCTAAATAGCCCCCCCCCAAAAAATTATAAACAATCCCCTGTAAAAAAAAAATTGAAATCTAGATATGTTATTTTTTAGCTCACAAAAAACTTACAATAAAAGTGACTGCAGAATTGTCCCGATAAAAGAATGCAGCTCCTCACAACAAAAGAGTCCTCACAAGTTCAGTAGAAATTTAAATTAAAAAGCCCATGCCTTATGCTGTCTAAAATTAGCCAGGAATAAACATGATGCCAATAGTATGATAAGAGGCATGGACATAAAAATTATCAAAAACTTCTAAAAGAACTTCAAAAATTTAACACCAGTCTTAATTTTCTCCCTGATGTTTGCTGTGAATGCCATATATATGAAGAGGCTTCGGGCTCTCGTAATCCGGAAGTGCCCCCTGACGCCTCCCCACCAGGAAGCCAGCGTCAGACCTGATTTCAGATGAAGTCTTTACCGTTTTTATGGTGAAGACTACAGTAGATACGGTGGGTCGGGAGCTGCCCATTTTGTGGGCTTTTTACTTGCCTTGTCAACCAAAAACGGGCACACATGTCATGTTAGTTTCCCCCCCCCCCAAAGTGCAGCAGGAACATACAGAATTTGTCTTGTTTATTGGACCCTTTAGAATAAATCTAAGTATGTCCGTAGGGATCACAGCTGCTCCGCCGCCCATTGACGTTTCCATTGACGTTTTTTCGACCTTGACTCCACACGGTTTTCCACAAAGCATTTCTGATGACATTAGAATATATATTGTCCAAATTGAGAGCAAATCCCTCCCTTTGTTATGTGTTCAGTTTTCAGGAATGAATGTTTTTTTAAAAAAAGGGGCAAAAGTGGAATGTAAGGCAATTAGTTGCGAGGACGAGCTCCATCGCTGGAGGACACTTCCTCGCAACCGTTCAGTGTGGACCAGCATTGTCCCCACCATGGATGAAGGTTTTCCCTCACGTTTCTTTTTTTGCATAATTGTCTAGGGAGGAGGCCTCATAAAAATAAAATGTTAAAAAAAGTGAATAAATGTTATTGTTTACAACTTATAATGACAGCCGGCAGATATATAAGTGTAACGCACTTACCTCGTCCCTGTTTTCTTTTAGCCGAAGCCACTTGTGTGATAGTAGAAGGACACATACAGAGGGAGCCATGTTCCCTATGAATCCAAAAATTCATTCATAAAACTCAAATGAGGGGACTTCCAACAAGTAGCTTTTAAGAACTAATGCTGGAAATTTTGGAGTGCTGTCTACATTTATTGTTTTATTTTAGGGCCCAGTGCCAGTCTAGGGTTCCCTATGCCCAACATATAAAATTATTTGTGGGAGCTCACCCTTCATTATCACCTAAACATGACCCTGGTAACCTCCACATTAGGTCTTCCTGCTGTTCCTCTGTATCCAGCATTAGGTTATACCCAGGGCCCACCGGAGGATCCTCTGATTCTCCGCGGTGGGACAGTCCGACCTGTTTATTGCCTATTTATATTCCATAATATTATTTTTTTTCTTTCCCTAAGTCACAGTTTCCCAGTGAACAACCAAATTCGGTGGATGGCTCTTCTTTCTCCTTGTTGATTTTGGACAATGGCCCTCATTAACTAATAACTGACATGTGTACTATGTGCATTTTGCCTGTGTAGTGTGTAGGGGCCAAATTCAGATACCATATATCTCGAGTATAAGCCTAGTTTTTCAACAACAAAAATGTGCTGAAAACCCAAATTATTCTCGAGTAAAAAAGAGAAATATCAAAACCACCTTTCCGGCTTCCCCCGCTGCCTGGGCTTATAACGCGGCGCAGGGCTCTGGCTATAATACATGGGGCAGGGGGCTGTGCTATATACTGGGGGATATGGGCTGGCAGGCTATATATTGGGAGATATGGGCTGGCTATATAGTGGGGCAGGGGCTGGCTATATACTGGGGCAGGGGCTGGCTATATCTACTGGGCGGTGCTATATACCTGGGGGAATGGGCTGACAGCTATATCTTGGGGGATATGGCTGGCTATATACTATGGGGCAGGGTCCGGCAGGCTTATAAATGGGGAGGCTGTGACCAATGCATTTCCCACCCTCGGCTTATACTCGAGTCAATAGTTTTTTTCCCAATTTTTTTGTGGTAAAATTAGGGACCTCGGTTTATACTTGGGTCTGCTTATAATTGAGTATATACGGTACTTCATTAATCTGGTGCCCCCTGCACTGCTCTGACAGAGTGCACCAACTTTGTTTTAGTTCACCTTTAACATCGGGCGTGCAACACACTTCTGTTGGACTTCTCCTAATAAAATTTCCAAAAATTCCTAATTTCCTAAAATTCCGAAAAATTTTCACTTTTGCACCACTTACAATTTCTTTCTATTTCTTTCTACAACGTAGACCCCCCCTTCATCAGATACATTATATAATTTATACCACTTCCCATGTTAATAATATGATGTATTGATATGATGAATTATGATGAATTTCCTTTAATATATGGAGACATTTATGACTTTAAACGTCAGATATTAATTATTCATTTATTAATCTTTCTATTATATCGGGGGGGGGGGGGGAAATCTAACATGACATGTGTGCCCGTTTTTCGGTTGACCGGTCAAGTAAAAAGCCCAAAAATGGGCAGGTCCCGACCCACCGTATTTACTGTAGTCTTCACCATAAAACCGGTAAAGACTTCATCTGAAATCAGGTCTGACGGGGCTCTCCTGGTCGAGAGCGGCAGGGGGCACTTCCAGATCTACAGAGAGCCCGAAGCCTCTACGAATATCTGGCATGCAGAGCAACATCAGGGAGAAAATTAAGACTGGTGTTAAATTTTAAAGTTCTTTTTAGAAGTTTTTGATGATTTTTATGTCCATGCCTCTATCATATACTATTGGCATCATGTTTTTATCCCTGGCTAATTTTAGACAGCATAAGGCATGGCTTTTTAATTTAAATTCATATCCCCCAGTATATAGCCAGCCCCCTGCCCCAGTATATAGCCAGACCCTGCCCGAGTATATAGCCAGCAGCGGGGAAAGCCGGAAAGGTGAGTTTTGATATTCTCTTTTTTACTCGAGTATAATTTGGGTTTTCAGCACATTTTTTTGTTGTTGAAAAACTAGGCTTATACTCGAGTATATATGGTATCCTGAATTTGTCGCCCCCTACACACTACACAGGCAAACTGCACATAGTACACACTGCACTGTTATTAGTTAATGAGGGCCATTGTCCAAAATCCAACAAGGAGAAAGAAGAGCCATCCACCGAATTTGGTTTCACTGTGGAAACTGTGACTTAGGGAAAGAAAAAAATATATATTATGGAATATAATAGGCATAAACAGTGTCGGACTGTCCCACCGGAGAATCAGAGGATCCTCCGGTGGGCCCTGGGTATAACCTAATGCTGGATACAGAGATACAGCAGAAGACCTAATTTGGAGGTTACCAGGGTCTATGTTTTAGGTGATAATGAAGGGTGAGCTCCCACAATAATTTTATATGTTGGGCATAGGGAACCCTAGACTGGCACTGGGCCTAAATAAACAATAAAATGTAGACAGCACTCCAAAATTCCAGCATTACGTTCTTAAAAGCTACTTGTTGGAAGTCCCTCATTTGAGTTTTTACGAATGAATTTTTGGATTCATGTGAACATGGCTTCCCTCTGTATGTGTCCTTCTACTATCACACAAGTGGCTTCGGCTAAGAAAACAGGGACAAGGTAAGTGCGTTACACTTATTATCTGCCGGCTGTCCATTATAAGTTGTAAACAATAACATTTATTTCACTTTTTAACATTTTTATTTTTATGAGCCTCCTCCCTAGACAATTATGCAAACCAACCGTGAGGAAAACCTTCATCCATGGTGGACAATGCTGGTCCACACTGAACGGTTGCGGAAGTGTCCTCCAGCGATGGAGCTCGTCCTCGCAAATAATTGCCTTACATTCCACTTTTGCCCTTTTTTTAAAAAAACATTCATTCCTGAAACTGAACACATAACAAAGGGAGGGATTTGCTCTCATTTGGACAATATATATTTCTAATGTCATCGAGAAATGCTTTTGTAGGAAACCGTGTGGAGTCAAGGTCGAAAAACGTCAATGGAACGTCAATGGGCGCGAGCAGCTGTGATCCCTACGGACATACTTAGATTTATTCTAAAGGGTCCAATAACAAGACAAATTCTGTATGTTCCTGCTGCACTTTGGGGGGGGGGGGAATCTAACATGACATGTGTGCCCGTTTTTTGGTTGACAAGGCAAGTAAAAAGCCCCAAAATGGGCAGCTCCCGACCCACCGTATCTACTGTAGTCTTCACCATAAAATCGGTAAAGACTTCATCTGAAATCAGGTCTGACCTGGGCTATCCTGGTGGAGAGCGTCAGGGGGCACTTCCGGATCTACTGAGAGCCCGAAGCCTCTTCATATATATGGCATTCACAGCAACATCAGGGAGAAAATTAAGACTGGTGTTAAATTTTGAAGTTCTTTTTAGAAGTTTTTGATAATTTTTATGTCCATGCCTCTATCGTATACTATTGGCATCATGTTTTTATTCCTGGCTAATTTTAGACAGCATAAGGCATGGCTTTTTAATTTAAATTTTCTACTGAACTTGTGAGGACTTCTTTTTGTTGTGAGGAGCTGCACTTTTTATCGGGACAATTCTGCAGTCACTTTTATTTGTAAGTTTTTTTGTGAGCTAAAAAATAACATATCTAGATTTCAATTTTTTTTTTTACAGGGGATTGTTTATAATTTTTTTGGGGTGGGGGGCTATTTAGGTCATTATTTATCTCTGGTGATACGCTTACAATTATTTTCTGAGACATTCCTTGGCTAATTGTAATATTAGAGGCACTGATTTCTGATGATTTTTATTTCCATGTCTCTATCATATAATATTGGCATGGATTTTTAAAATTTTCTACCGGGCTTGTGAGGACTTCTTTTTGCCATGAAGAGCTGCACTTTTTATCGGGACAATTCTGCAGTCACTTTTATTACAATTTTTTTGTGAGCTAAAAACCGACACCTGGGACCAGAGTCTAAGAGGTACCCGGTTTTCACCAGAGCCGGCCGCAAAGCGGGTTGGAGTTGGTGCGACGTGGTACCACCAGGTGGCTCCACAGGCGCAACTTTGTCCGTGTTGGCGGCCAAGGCGAAGTACAGAGTCGTAGAGCAGAATCTTAGTTGGGGACAGGCAAAAGCTCAGGACAGACAGCGTGGTATCAGAGTCAAGGATGTAGCAGAAGGTCAGGGCAGGCAGGAAAGTAGCAAAGTCAGGGACAGAACCGGGGTCACAACGGGAATTCACAACACAAGCGCAATGCATAGGGAACAAGTTTTCTCAGAGGCACAATGATCCAGCAGGGGACACAGGAAGGGGCCAGGAATTTAACTGTGAATGCGGTCACCCAGCACCAATCATTGGTGCGCTGGCCCTTTAAATCTTAGATGGCCGGCTGAAGCGTCCTAGGAAGCTGTGAAGCGTGTGGTGGAGTGAGGAGTCCGTCGCTGGAGCGTGGCAAGGTAAGAGAAGCTGCTGAGCTCCAGGGGGCACAGGGAGGCACACAGGTCGCAGGAGCACTTGTGACAAAATTAATGTCCCAAATGACAGGTTCCCCTTACTGTATGACTGTAACTGACCACCAGAGTTATTACAAATAGTGATAAACTAGGGATAACAAGTTATCCAAACCCAAAATTAGTCTAGACCATTACTGACCACCAGGGATATTTCATCCAAACACAACGCAAACTACATTTGTCATGTCAGTTTTCTGGATCTCACTACCAGGCCACTCCAAGTCTTACCTCCAGAATAACCTCTTAGATGCTGGTGTCAATGTTGACAAGGGGTTCACAGCGGTTTCCTTTCTCAGTCATTTCAGTCTACTGTTCAGACCATGTGGTTACCATGAAAGACCATGTGGAACATTTATATAAGGTTCCAAAAGTTTTTGGCTACAAACCTGGCTATGAGTAAAGGCAATAAAGTCTCTATAGGTGAGCGACTCCCTCCCTATGTTCTGGTCTCTCATTACATTCACGGGTGAAATAGACTCATGAGTCCACTATCCGCAATACCATGGACAGGTCATAGCAGGTGGAGGTATCTACAATAAGTCCTGAGAATTGTTATCTAAAATTCATGGAAAACAATTGTCCACTCCGCTGGTTCCTATCGATATTTCGCCGCATGTCGCTCACTGTGTACATTAGGGAGAAACACTCAGGAGTGATCAAAAGGAGGGAATATATCATCTTTAAATATTGCAATTTGTGGATTATGTTGTATAAAGCACTCTCTGAGTAAAAAGCATCACAGGTCAGGGAAGATCACAAAAACACCTGAAACACAGTGACGAATACAAAGGAAGAGCCTTGCATTCAGTGACTGTCACACGGGAAGCAAGTGCCCTGTTCTCTGACACCGACTGTACCCCCGGCGCCTGTCATTATGTCTCACAAGGCAAATGTGTTTGTATGATCAGCACTTCAGGTATCATGAAAGACGGAGAGTCTGAGCAATGTGCACAAGATGGAGAACACTTGTCTCCCTTCTCTTTTTTCTTATTCTTCAGTCTTTTTTTTTTACATCTAAATAACTCACCTTTTCCTGAAGGAGAGTTGACGTTCTGTGTAACGGGGGAACACAAGTTTGTTTTACCTTATTTCAAACCAGCAACTAGAAATTTTTAGGGCTGGACTGGCCCATTAGAGGACTATGATATAGTATATACAGTATAAACCCTAATAAAAGGCAAAGTGACCACCACTCCTGAACTTTCATGTACTACCCAACAAGTCCATGCCCTCATCATCTCCCGCTTGGACTACTGCAACATTCTCCTCTATGGTCCCCCATATAACTCTCTAACACCCCTCCAATCCTTCCTTATCTCTGCTGCCCGGTTAATCCATCTGTCTCCTCAATTCTCCTCTACATCTACTATCTGCCAGTCTCTCTACTGATTACCCATCACACAACCAATATAGTATAAAATACTAACCATGATTTACAAAGCCGTCCACAACCTGTCCCCTCCACATATCTCTGACCTAATCAGCCATTAACATCCCACACGTAATCTCTGATCTTCACAAAACCTTTGTACTCCGCTCTTCTTAAAACCGTCTCCAGGACTTCTCCCGTGTTTCCCCCAGTCTCTGGAATTCTCTACCTAAGCACGTCAGACTGTCCACTGCCCAACTGGACAGTCCTACCTCGAAAATCTTAAAACGTGACCTGAAAACCCTGCTCTGCTCCTCACCTAGTACTTCCATCTACTCTACTCTACTCTCTCTTGGAATGGAAGCAAGAAGAAAGCCATTACTGAAAGTCATAAGAAGTTTGGTCCTATGACGGGACACGGTAAGCATATGGAGGAATGGGCTCTGGTCTGATTTGACCAAAATTGTACTTTTTGCACTAAATGTCAAACGTAGAGGAAAGCCAATACTGCTCATCACCCTGAAGCATGTTGGTGGCCAAAGGGAAGAACTTGAAAGCTGCTTGTAGTTTATGGGTAGATGAATGGAGCTAAATACAGAACAATCCTAAAAGGAGAACCAATGAGAGGCTAAAAAAACCTTGAGACTATGGCAGGGTTGGTTCCAGGTTTCACTAGGCCCCTGTGCGACAGAGCCTCAGTTGGCCCCTTTGCAGTGAACTCACTTGGCGGCATTAAAAATTCAGAAACTAAAACAGTCTCCTGTTCCCTAAAATATTCTCTAGTCTCTCATCCCAAACAGCCCCTCATTGTTATTTTATAAAAGACCCCCTCAGCCCCTATGGATCCATTAGATACAGCCCCTCGTCACCGGCTGAGTTCACCTTCCTGGAGGACAGCACCTCTAAACATTCGGCCAAAGCTACAATGGAATGGATCTATCTATCTCATATCAATCTGTTTATCTATCTATCTATCTACCATCACTATGTACAGTACAATAAATTCTTCACCACTTAATTGAGACGCAATAATTACTTGGCTTTTCCATCAATTAGACACCATGGAATCTTACACCTTTCACTTCTCAAGGTTGAATGTAAATGTACACTTTCTTCCCAAATTATTCCATCAATGAATCCTATTGACTCGGATATAACATGCAGCCATAAATAACATTGCATTAGAACATTCTACATTATACCAGATAACAATAGGGCACCAGCGGAGATCTTGCCCGGAACATCGTTTGCCCATTCAACAACTCTTGTGTATTAGCATCGAGGCAGTAATCAGCAGACAAAGATCCACATCACAACAACGTTGTCCTATTCCCAGAAACAAAAGACGAGTTGCCCATATGGCGCGGATATTTCCATTATGTATACTGAATGCGCGGCTGTGTTGAACACATCCATCTATTGATATACCGAAAAAGGGAAAAGATCATACAGTAACTGAAACATTCTTCGCCCCACCTGTTTCCATGTTTTCTACGGCGACAATAAAGCTGCGTCTTCACAGATTACCGCAGCTGACAGATGTTTTTTTAATTAGAAGAATTCAGGTAGTTTAATGAAATGACTGGGAAAAAAAAAGGAGGAACCGAACAAAAATGAAAAAAAAAAACAACAACACCAAAGCTTGTCACGTTACAGCTGTTGTCTGGTCGCCCTCTTCTCATAGACGATGTTCTGGGAAATATTGGAGCATTGTCTTCTGTAGAAAGTCAACTTTGTAGAGTTTCGGTAAATACCGTGGAGATATTTTCTATAAAGGCTGAGCTGGGCGCATGGTCTTGGTTGAGAACTTATTGGGGCAGATTTACTTACCTGGTCTGTTCGCGATCCAGCGGCGCGTTCTCTGCGCTGGATTTGGGTCCGGAAGGGATTTATTAAGGCAGTTCCTCCGACATCCACCAGGTCTGCTGCGCGGAAGTTACCTGGAACGCACTGGAATACACCGAGCTGGGCTGAGTGAAGGTAAGTGCAAGCTCCGCAACACTTTTTTTTTTTAAAATGCGGCTGGGATTCATCAAGGTAGTTCCTCCGGCGTCCTGAACGCGCTGGAGTTCACCGGCTCGGGCTGAGTGAAGGTAAGCGTGTCCCAAGCGACACATTTCTTTTTTTAAATGCGGCGGTTTTTCCGAATCCGTCGGGTTTTTGCTCGGCCACGCCCCCGATTTCCGTCACGTGCATGCCGGCGCCGATGCGCCACAATCCGATCGTGTGCGGCAAAATCCCGGGGAAATCGGCGCAAATCGGAAATATTCGGGTAACACGTCGGGAAAACGCGAATCGGGCCCTTAGTAAATGACCCCCATTATCTTACTCAATGTTGTGTTGAGTTTGAAGGATCTTAACCCAAAATCTCAAAATGTCTCCAGATCATGTACTTATGTATGGAGGAAATTGGGACCAGCCTGGTAGAAGTCTTCTTTTTTTTCATGATTATATTGGCAGGAATCCTACTTTTGGAATTCCATGGACCATGGTATTTTACACCATTCCATGGAATTGTGTTGTGGGCATGCTCTGTGACCTGTGCTGAGGTCACTGGTTGTGGGCATGCTCTGTGACCTGTGCTGAGGTCACTGGTTGTGGGCATGCTCTGTGACCTGTGCTGAGGTCACTGTGTGAAGGAAGAGAAGGTGAGCTGTGACCATGACCTCGTCTGGCTGAGTGTGTGCTTGTACCGTGTAGATTGAATGCACAGTAAGTGGACTCACAAACAGGACTACTAAAGGGGACCATCCACAGGGTTGGATTCAAAAGAATTGAGAAAAACCCAACAGAGCCAAGGCCAGAAAAAAATATAAAGTCTACTTAGACCATTCCTGGTTTCTACATCAGAGCTGTCCTCTGTTCACTTGGACATTTGGTCAGGACCTGCTTGAACTCTCAGTGATCACAAGTTCTGATATGTCTGCATGATACTCAAAATGATCCAGTGGTCCATGTCAATCATCTAAAGGTCCATGTCAATGTTTTTTAGGGTTTTTTAGGGATTTTAGGGTTCCTGTCTCAATTTACTTCCTAGTTCTTGGGTTCAGTGTGATCCAGGGCTGTACTGATTTCCCCAAAGGTACAAGAAGTGGGTCCAAGCTCGGATGCAATCTTACAGGTCCATCAGAAGATAACGCCAATTGGAGGCAACTTTGGAACCAATCACTTGACCGTAGAGGTTAGTTCCATCCTATTACATCTTAATGAAGACATGTTCTGGATAAATAATGATATCAAGAAAGATGACAGTGTAATAAATAGGGGGCATCATATTTTCTTTGTATATGTAGAATAGATCCCTCAGAATTACAACTTCCGGTAGGCCCAAGGAACCTGTGTGACCCAAAAAGTTGCTTACTGCTTACACAATTTATTTTTCAAATAGACAATGTTACTTCAAACGCAAACTACAGTAGCTGAAAATGGAGGTAAGTTCTAACATAAAGTACTGTAGGGTTGTAGGACACACAACATCTCTAAACTCCACCGCTTCGGGTCATCCCGCATTATTCTTGAAGTTGACCTGATTAAGACAAGCATAAAATTTGTATTGTCAAAATTATTGAGAAGCAATGTGACTGCCAAGGACAGAAAGCCAATAATCAATGGCCGCAATATGCTGCTTAATGTGAGCAAGGAAAATTAATTAGGCTTAGACGTGTGATTGGAAGTAGGACACATGAAGCCATCATCTGGGTTACAGCAGACAATGGGAAGGCGCATTCGGCTGAGCTCCATGTGATCGATAGGGGAGGAAAGGGCACGTCGCCCAGACTAGTCCCGATAAGAGTTTTTCCCACTTTACAAATGCATCCTAAATACAACAGATTTTGCATGGGATTTTATGAGCACAGCTAGGGTACTGCAAAGTTTTTACAGATAATTATGTGACCCCCTTCAGTTTTCAAGGTTTTGAACCTGTATGGCTCCGAACGGCGACTTAGTATTACCAATGCAAATCCAAGATGCATTAGTCATGAGCTCCCTACTGTATTCCTTGAGATTTACATATCAATATATGCATGAGAATTATTCTATCACCTACATGTCATATCATGAAACTAAAGAATCCATCAAATTCCGACAATAATCTTATAGGGAATAAACTGGATGCCAATTAGGGATCCTTATACCATAGAGCAAGTGGAAAGAGGCTACAAAGAAAAACTATCTCTGTACCTCCTTGTATTATACAGACAACCTATAATTATACTGGGTATAGTGCAATACTCCATTTCTCCTGTGGGGGTGCTATAGAAAAATGGAATACTTGTTGTTTTACCTACAGATTACAGTTGTATGCTCCAGGCCTCAAGAAGCGTGAAGAAATCAGGCAATACCATTTTGAAGCTAAATTAGTATATTTGATGGTTGGTGATGCTTTCGAGAATACTAGTTCTCTTTGTCAGACATGATGTTATACATGAAGATTCACCCTCGGCAATGATCATCAAAGGATATTAAAAAAAAACTTTAAGACAGCAGATTGATATATACAGAGACATCCAGGTCTTAAGATTAAGACAACCTCTGATAGTCCTTTGACCAGCCGTGGCTAGGAGCTAGGGGCAATCCGGCAAAACATCTTGGTCAGCGGCCGAACCAGAACATCGGGGGTCATTTACTAAGGGCCCGATTCGTGGTTTCCCGACGTGTTACCCGAATATTTCCGATTTGCGCTGATTTCCCCTGAATTGCCCCATGATTTTGGCGCACGCGATCGAATTGTGGCGCATCGGCGCTGGCATGCACGCGACGGAAATTGGGAGGCATGGCCGAACGAAAACCCGACGGATTCGGAAAAACCGCCGCATTTAAAAAAAAAAAAAGTGTTGCGGAGCTTGCACTTACCTTCACTCAGCCCGGCTCGGTGTATTCCAGTGCGTTCCAGGGAACTTCCGCACAGCAGCGCCACCTGGTGGATGTCGGAGGAACTGCCTTAATAAATCCCGTCCGGACCCGAATCCAGCGCAGAGAACGCGCCGCTGGATCGCGAATGGACCAGGTAAGTAAATCTGCCCCATCAAGTCCACACATCTCTTGTCCGGTCAAGTTTACATAGTAGAATAAACCCTCTAGTGTCTCTGCTGACCAAACATATAACTATAGGAGGATACAGGATAAGCAAAGATGATAGTCTCACCCTGAACCTGTTGCCCGATTGATTAGTCCAAATGACCCCTCAATAACATTTGTAATAAAAGCATTAAAAAATAATCACACAAAATCATCTAAATGAAATAACCTCCGATTTATGAAATGCAGCCTTCCCCGCAGATTAAGGTAAGTATTCTACTTCAAAAATTCACTTCCGAACCAAGGACAGAGCACATTTCACTTTTTACAGAGTAAAGCAATTAGTGCCGGGAAAACCTTGGAAGAATTATCGCGCCACCACCGACACTGCTGTGCCACGTACATTAGCTATTATGTGTTTGCTTTCTTTCACAACAGTTTTCTTAATGGCAGCTTTGTTTTGTTTCATGCCGGCAAAGTGCAGAACATCACTTGACCAAACAAAGCTCTGACAACCCGCCCCAAGACCCTCACTCTGAAAGACTCATTTACATTGGAATCATAGCATGCCGCACCACTGGCGGTGTAAAGGTGCACTCACTATTCATTCTCAAGATCAAGGAGATCGTAAGAAAATACAAATTCGACTTTAAGATAAGTCCGATTCAAATATTTCGGAATTCCTGATTTTTTTTCTTTCAAGATGTTCCAATCTGTTAAAACATTTCACAATGCCGATGCGGCCTTCACAGCTTTTGTAAGTTAATGTTGAATTTTTTTGGTCGATTTCCAAACATTTGATAGTTTTTGCTGTTGTTGTGTTGTTGTCAAGTGAAGCTGTGTTTTTAGAGCTGGTGCAAATCTTAAAGAGATAAAGACCTTTACTACAATTTATATCATAAAATTTGAGTGTGTTGTTAAAGGGAACCTGTCACCAGAAATATAATTTTTGACTGGAGACACACTCTAAATCCTATGCTTTGCTGATTTTAAAAATGCATTTGTCAGGATTCTGAATCATTTCAGTACTTTATCAAACTTATTTCACATTGCCTTGCTCCCTGCCAGCCGTGTGTGGTGAGTCCCAGGGGAGGGGCAGCTGCCGCCTGTGTCTCCTCATGCATTCCTCCTCTACTCCTCACCATCTCCCTCCCCTGCCTGCTCAATATACACAACCAGAAGCAGGGAGGGGTGAGGGAGCTAGATGAATGGGGAGGAGACTGAAACACAGGCACACAGACTGCTGCAGCTGCCAGGCAATGTGAAATAAAGTTTTATAAAGTAAAGTAAAGTGAAATTATCCAGAATGCTGACAAAGGCATTTTTAAAATCAACATAGCATAAGCTGAAAATGACATTCATGGCGACAGGTTCACTTTAAAAATCCTAGGCCTGAAGAAATAACTGTTATATGTTCCACCACCCATAAACTTGGTTCAACTCTACTCCCTTCAGAAAAAAAAAATTCAGGTTAGTGAGGTCAAAATTTGGGGCAAAATAGAGGAAGAGCTATACTTACCCCTCAGGAAGCCATACATGGCTCCTTGCTACCGTTCCATGGGGCTTCCACTCTTGAAGGGTTCTTTTGATGACATCACTATATTTCACATGTGATGTGTGGGCCAATCTCGGGCCTTAGCTGTCTCTTTGAGGCCAGGGATTGATCTAGATGTCACCATTGCAACGAATGTGACCACATCACCACCGGCCATGAGCCAGAGACAACTCAGCCAGGAGATCAGAAGATAGAACGGTAGGGTGTGTTATGTCCTGCCCCATTGAGTGCCTCATTGGTGAGGAATATGTTTTCTAAAATCCACTGCTCAGGGTGGAAAAACTACCATTACCCAGTAGAAACATGGCTGTATAAAAGTAAAAAAATTCTATACAAACCTCCTGGTCGTCCAACTCCTCAGTTCCCAGGTGCCCCGTCATTCTGCGCTTCCGGGTCCAATGATGTCCTCCTAACAGAGGGGCGTTTCATCTCTGCAGCCAATCACTGACAAGAACTGTAGCAA
Organism: Engystomops pustulosus; assembly: GCA_019512145.1. Classification (NCBI taxonomy): domain Eukaryota; kingdom Metazoa; phylum Chordata; class Amphibia; order Anura; family Leptodactylidae; genus Engystomops; species Engystomops pustulosus. The sequence continues at coordinate 219,180,624 of CM033643.1, read as the reverse complement.
TGTAACAGTTGTAAAAAAATTCTTCGCAGCCAACGAATCGATTTTTACAAAAATATATTTGAATGAATAACCCCTTTAAGTACCAGAGTCTTCTTGTTCTGTAGGTAACTGGACAATGAATGGTATATTTTAGTCCCCATGATAATCCATAATAAGTGACATTGCAGCGAGTGTTTAATGTCACCACCGCACCGCGTTCTTGTGTTTCTCCTATAAAAACGTTTTTAGTACCACTTGACCTTGGCCTGTCTGACAACACTCCGTATCTTGATGCTTTATAAAAGTCCTATCTCGCGAGTGTCTGACATTACATTACAAGGCAGGCACCACGGTTCTTGAAGATGACGGACGGCTTTGTTAGGCAGCAGACCTAGACTTCATTTACGGAGATTACGGGATGTGAACAGCAGACGGCCCATGAGATCAATCACATGAAAGCAGCTGAGATGGAAATTATGTATAGCGTAGTATGTATGGGAGCTGATCGAGGATCTCCGAGGTCTTTTCATTCTCATTTAAGAGTGAATTTATTTTAAAAGGGAACTCCGATTCTAGTGAATGGAGCTGAGTGTCAGACACAGCCACATCTGCATGAAAAGAGCTGTGAAGCCACCGTCCTGTCAAGGTCTGAGGTAGTGGATCCTCTGAACCATCGAGGATAAAAACTTAAGCCGACACCTAGGACCGGAGTCTAAGTGGCACCCGGTTTTCACCAGAGCCCGCCGCTAAGCAGGATGGTCTTGCTGCGGCGTGGTACCACCACGTCATTCCACAGGCGTGACTTGTCCACGGTGACAGCCAAGGTCGAGATACACTAACGGCAGGCAATCTCGTAGTCGTGGACAGGCAGTAAGTCAGGACGGCCAGCACAGGGTCAGAGTCGGGGACGTAGCAACAGGTCAGGACAGGCGGCAGAGGAGCGTAGTCAGGAACAGAACCGGGGTCACAACGGGAAATCTCAATAACAGCACAAGGCATCAGACACAGCTTTCTCTAAGGCACGAGGCACGAAGATCCGCCAGGGTGTGTAAGAAGAGACAGGCTTATATGCATTTTCTGAAAATGTCCAGCACCAATTAATGGCGTGCTGGCCCTTTAAATCTAGAAAAACCAGCAACATGCTAGCAGCCGACGCGCTAGCAGGGGCAGAGGGGTAGGGGCAGGTTGCGGGACCACCCGTGACAGGTCCATTTATCCTGTCAAACAGTTGAGGTGGCCATGGTGGAAGAGAACCTCACAGAGACACACTGAAAGTCCATGGTGCTCGACCACCATAGTAAGGTTTCCCTGCAGGAAGAAATCAGTATATAAATAAATATATATTCTAAACACCAGTCCAATCACAGTACCAGGAAATGATCAGATACAAATTTGATAGGCTGCCCTGAAATTGATGAATATCCGACTCATGGCACCCAATGATCCACTGACGGTGATGCTCTTCTCGAGTAGAGTTTAATTGTAAGATTCCCTAAACCAACTGGATCTCAGCAAAGTTCATCTCCAACATAGCAAGTAGTTTGGGTAATCTTGGTACGCACTGGTTAATACTTTGAGTATCAAAATTAGTCAACAGAAGGACAACTATGTAGGACAGCAAGGACTTATTTTTGTATATGGGAGCCAAGACTAACCTGTCTGATTGGAAGTTGCCTAAACAATTGGGGCATTGACTGTTGGCTGCCTCTATAGGTATGGTGCTTATTGAGACTTGTGTCCACTACCGAAAACACCTACAATGGTCTTTTCTTCATTAGAACTGGACCTTGGAGCAATTATTTGGTCTGCTACATGACCTTTTTATTCCTATTACATGGATGGTTAGATGCATGTTCATCAATTACACAATAAACTGGACAATACTCCACCGGAAAACTTTAGGTTATGGCGTCATGTGAAGATTGCAGTAATCTACCTCTTACCTACACATTGCATAGTGGACCATGTATCAGCCTCATGTACGGTTGTCTCTTAATGGCAATGCCTATTTTAGCCGGATAATATCCCTCCCATGCTACAAAAACTGTAACAACATTGAGGACAATGAGATGACTTGGCCTCCAAAGTCCCTCAGGTATCTCAAGAAGTTCAAACCATGGAGACCCCACTTCAGCCTTAAGGGTATGTTGTAAATACTCGATATTTGTAGGTCCAACTTGTGGATCCCGCATCTATACTGAGAACGGGGATCGATGGCCATGTTGAAGGAGAAAGATTGAAGTCAACTCAACGTTCATAGACTTGAATGTTGAGTTGACTTGGACATTTCTTTTTGGACATGGCCGCTGATCACTGTTCTTGGGATAGATGTGGGAAGTCTTCTATGGAAGCGCTGAAAGTAGATGAGTAAATAGTCTTGGCTATTTTTGATGTTTCCATAATCCTGAATAGAGAGGATCCAACTCTTCATTCGACCTGGCCAATGAAGGGGAGTCATTCGACCTGGCCAATGAAGGGGAGTCATTCGACCTGGCCAATGAAGGGGAGTCATTCGACCTGGCCATTGAAGGGGAGTCATTTGACTTGGCCAATGAAGGGGAGTCAGAGCACCTCAAGTCTCCTGCTGGTCCCACTGGTGGGATTGATCAAGTATCTATGACATATCCAACGGAACAACCCTTTACCGGATGTACTGACACTGAAAACCACCAGACTCCTTTAGAAATCTTTTGGAGTCCAGAACGCGGTAGATCGCATCACAAGGCGGACCCTCACAATATTAGGAACATAGTCATATTGTGATGTAACAAGACTTTTGGACTCCTCATTAGAAGAATTATTCTTCTCCCATAGAGATGTAAAAATCTGTCCTTTGTCTTAGGAAAACGTAAAATGTAATGTTTTTGCACTTCATTTTCTTGAACAATGCCCTCCCCTGATGTATTGTTGCCAAGACTTTTTTTTTTCGTTGCAGATTTTTTATTGTGCTTTCTCTGTTCTGAAGTTTCCGCGTTATCCTTGAAATTTAATTAAACTACCGGCCATGGCCAGGCGCTACTAATTGCCGCTGTGTTTCCCATTGTTGGATTGGAAGCTCTTTACTTGTGTATCCTGCAGCACCGAGGGCTCCGAGGTGCTAAGAAAAACATCCAGCAAAGTGATTTTTATTACTCTTTCATGGCTAGCCCCGGCTGAGGGAGGACCTTCTGACTTTGCTTCCATTAGACCGGTCTTGCATTTGCTTTGTATTGTATGATAACAAGGATCGGGAGGAAGACAATGGGAGATTACATTGTAAAGCACCTGGAGAAGTTGATTTTAGCCATTGTTTGGGGTTTGTTTGTTTGTTGCCTTGGATAATGTGACCATGTTTCTAGATAAAATGTATTAGTTGAATAATATTGATACTGTTTTTTTCAAGTAAAGTAGATAGAAGCTTGACATAGGGGAGAAAAACAAATTTTTCGGATAAAAATAAATTCAGCCAAAGGACGACTGTCTTATTTGTATGAGGGTATGTCGACCCTGGACTGAAAGATGAGGTTAAGAACGTAGAGGATCAGGCATGTTGAACTTCAACATGCCCCATCATTTGGGGAACTGATCTATTATAGGCATTGGGATGTAGGCCCATTGTGTCCCAGTGCAGGTGATGGAGGACCTGGGGTTGGGCAAAAGAGTAGTCAGGAACAAGCCGAGGTTATTACAGGCCAGAGGTTAGCACAAATATAAAGTCAGAGACAAGCAAAGGTCAACACCAAACATCTACAAGTTATAACTGACACACCAGAGATCTATATCTATAATCCATACTATAGAGTATCAGAGTATCCCACCCCAAGTCACGGAATAGTTTATCCATATTACCCAGTGGTAATTAAAAAATATTAACCAGACCTTAAAAGGACACGGTCACCAGATTTTACCCCTCATGTAGGGGATAAAATTTCCTTTCTACAGTTCCCTCTTTTATGTGAAATCTCACCCGTTTACCTATAAACAAGTCCCCTCCAAAGTTATGTGACAATGAGCAGAGAAGAGTCACTTTTTGTCTGATTGGAGTCAAGTTTAGAGGCTGCAGAAGGAAGGTCAATTCAACCGGCAATATCTACAGTTCTGTAGTATCTAGAAAAATGATGCTGGTGTCATATTAAAGAAAAGAATCTCATCTTTCAGTTTGGGGGGTTGTGGTTCTGTGATCTACTGAATGGGAGACAGAGACAGTTAAATACATAGTTGGAAATGAGAGCTCAGGATAAAGAACCCTATCCCAACTATTTTTTTTTTATTGTGGCTACAGAGGGACTTTGTAAAGGGCGATTTGGGACACTTAACCATAAGGACCTGTAGGTGGTGTAGTGACTCAAAGTGCCCTGACAGGTCCTGTTTAACACCCTGAATCTGTAGCTTACAGGACCAATCTTAAATATGAGATTCATATCTTTCATATGACACCACGTGGTCTTTTGCACCATTATGGGCGTCTGAAGAGAAGCTCCCCTTCCAGCCTCTAAAAGTGACTCATCTTGGGCAAAATATGACTCTTCTTAGCTCGTTTGCATATGACTTTAGAGCTTATTTTTTTATAGACAAATGAGAAAATGTAATATAAAGGAGGGAAATAATGAAAGGGAAATCCCATACCCTTGCAGAGGGGTTTAGTAGTTTAATGGGGTGACAGAGTCTCTTTGAGAGGTGTAAGCAGCTGCCAAGAGCTGTGTCATCCAACACCAAACATTAGTAGGTCAAATCCAAGCGTGTCCAGAGGCAGAAAGGTGAGAGGAACATACAAGTCTATGACTATCCAATGGGATAGATGATCTCAGAACGTTGCGTTTCTTACGGAATACACTTGTAGGGATTATGTATGGACACTATTTATTAAAGGGAAAGTTCTATAAACATCCATGTTCTGAGACCTTGGATAACATGGATGATCAGCGTATTCTCCACACTCCATGTTATGTGGCTTCCCACGTCTGGCGAAAATCTCAAACAGCTGAACTCTAGAAAGTTTGGATTTATGAGGTGAAAGTGGCGAGAGGCTGTCACCTGTCACCCCGACAAATCTGTGACAGCTATAGGACGGCCATAAGGAATAATGAGACAGAGCCGGCTCCCATGAAATCCCATCTGGAATGTGATATGATGTGTTATGTGGAGTTTTCACACATCAATGTGTCTGTGCTGCCTGTAGAGTATTATCTCCAATCTTAGAGGGGCGCCATGTGACTATGTAGTCCATCGCAGGACCCCTTTCTCACTATTGACATCTATGGGATAGGTGGTAAGTGCCCAATCACTGGGGGTCCAAACAAAAATCACAGGAATGGGAATCTGCAAGTAACACAAGTAATGGGATCACTGTTTCGGAGGTCTCATTGAATGGGGGGGTCTTCAGTCACATGAAGCACATGCAGACCCCTGTTCTCATGCATGTTTGGGGGTCCCATAAGTGCAGCCCATAGCAATCTACCACCGATCTACCACCCAAAGACTACAGAAGCTGAGGACGTGGTCGTGAAATAAATGGGTGATCAGCATTGAGCCTGTGAGACTGTTACAAGAGACTGATTTGGTAAGCTCTATGCAGCGCTGCGTAATCTGTGAGCGCTATAAATAAAGGAATTATTATTAAATCCAGTGGCTACTTATTGTCTTGGACAACCCCTTTAATGTCATCTGCCCTGACCTTGAGCTTGTACATTGACTCTTATCTCCATTTGCCCTGGCCTTGATCTTGTACAGGGACTCCCCCTGAGCTTCATCTGCCCTGACCTTGAGCTTGTACATGGACTCTGTCTGATCTCCATCTGCCCAGACCTTGGGCTTATATGCGGACTATGCCTGATCTTCATCTGTCCTAACCTTGAGCTTGTACAGGGACTCTGATCTCCATCTAGTCATGGCTTTACGTTTATACATGGACTCTGATCTCCATCTGCTCTGACCTTGAGCTTGTATGTAGACTCTAATCTCCATCTAGTCCTGGCCTTACGTTTATACATGGACTCTGATCCCCATCTGTCCTGACCTTGAGCTTGTACGTGGAGTCTGCCTGATTTTGATCTCGTCTGATCTCAAGCTTGTACTTGCACTATGCTCAATCTCCCTCTGTCCTGGTGTTGACTTATAAATTGACTCAGATCTCCATCTGCCTTGACCATGAGCTTGTATGTGGACTCTGCCTGATCTCCATCTTTCCATGCCTTGAGCTTGTACTTGGACTCTGATCTTTGTCTGCGCTGACCTTGAACTTGTACATGATTGCCTGCCATCTGTCTTGACCATTTACGTGGAATCTGTCGGATTTCTGCCTGAGCTGACCTTGACTTGTCTGTGACTACTCTTTGCCTGACTATATGGTACTAAACTGTGGTTTCTCCAGATCCATGTGGTCCAACTGCTACCTAAAATGGGATTTCTTCAAGAGGTGGTGGCCTGGTGATCCAGATCTTGAAACTTGGTTAAGGGGTGAAAAATGGCAACTAGATAAGCCCAAAGCCTGGTGGCACAGTGTCATGCATGTATACGGATGGGCAGGGATGGCTTAATAATGCATTGTTATCTACTATAACATCCTGAGTATCAGACATCCCCAAACCCTTACATAACGAGGAAATAAATGACACGGGAAAGCGGGATAACTCTTCCACTTCACTTTCTGACTTGAGATACTCGGAGGTTTACTCGCCGCTGATCTATTCTCCTTGCAGATGATTGATTCATGACATTCCACATCCAAAGTCGGATAAGTGTTAGCAAGACGCTCGCTCCGGCTGTGTCATTCTCTCTTAGAACAATAGGCCGAGGTACAGGGAGCCGTGCCAAGTATTCTTGAGGATAAGAGGTCATATGCTGCTTTCTGCTAGGAGACAGATATATAAGGACAAGGGGAAAGCAGGAGTTTGGGGCTGGAGGGATCATTGTGTTCTAATAATAGGACATCACATGAAGGATAAGTCACCTAGAACAAGGCTTAGACCGGGGAGGTGCTAGGAATTAAGAACATTTCTTCAACTATCCGGGTCCCGGAGTCCAAAAATAGTCCCAGGGAAACTCACATGCGATGGAAGTGGCGGAGCCGGAGACAGATCCCAGTATTGTAGTCATGCTTCGTATTAAGGGACTGAGGTCTTATGAGGAAAGATTCCTAAATACATCCATGAAGGATAATAGCCTCTGCTTATCATGGCGATTGTTGCCGGGGGATAATACAGGGCGGCGTCATGGCTATTGTATTAGGTCCTGTTCACATAGGAACTACTCAGGAGGATAGAATTCAATATCAACACCACTTGGTGGACGCCATTGACCTGTCGCTGTATCCCTCGTGCTACAGACTGACATTGTTTCTTTCAAATATGATGGAAACTGCAATGAAAAATTCTGATGGAAAAGTGAACTATACTGGGGGATACTGGGTCCATAAAGTGCACAGGTCACAATGGAGAGAGTTTTCGACGGGTAGAAAATGGGGAGGAAATGATGGACAGATAGATATGACTGAAATAGTAAGTTGGCTGCACAGATAAGGGGGATAGATCAATATGAAATAGAGAGATATGAGATAGATGATAAATGATAAGCGCAGAGCTGGAAATTTCAATGACTCCGCCTTCTACTCCGATTAGAAGGGGAGGGGCCAGGCTGTGCAGAGGGCCAGAGTAAGGCTGGATTCACACGACCGTTGCCCGCCGTACCGTAGCACGCGGCAGCGCGCGGGAAGAGGAGGAGGGGCATTTTTTCACGGGGTACTGAGCGGTACGGTGCCGCACATGTGCGGCACCGTACCGCCTCCATAGGGCGCCGCGCGCCCATTGCCGTCAATGGGGGACGTATATCGGCCGTACATACGTCGGCCGTATATACGTCCCCCTTGCGGCAGTGTGAATGCAGCCTAAGTTGTTCCTGTCCCCCTGCCAGGACTAAATATTATAGATTATAATTAGATAGATAATGAAGATAGATATGAGATAGATAGGTAGATAGATAGACAGATAAATAGATAGATAGATATGAGATAGATAGATAGAAGATAGTGAGATAGATAGATAGATAGATAGATAGATAGATAGATAGATAGATAGATATGAGATAGATAGATAGATAGATAGATAGATAGATAGATAGGAGATAGAGAGATAGATATGAGATAGAGAGATAGATAGATAGATAGACGATCGATATGAGAGAGATTTATATAATAGATGCACTGTATCGCCTTGGAAAGTAGAAGTGAAAATTATTTCATGTGCATCTAAATCTCACCTCAACTTTTTCCTGGCGCTTGGATTGGTGCTTTCTCCGTGCATCTACCAGAGGCCTTACCTGGACCTACAGGTGCTGCACCCTCATTATCAGGACCTGCGGGTGCTGCACCCTCATTATCAGGACCTGCGGGTGCTGCACCCTCATTATCAGGACCTGCGGTGCGCAAACCCCAGTATCGACTGCGAGTGCGCACCCTCATTATCAGGACCTCGGTGCGCACAACACCCTCATATCATGACCTGCGGGTGTCGCACCCTATTATCAGACCTGCCTTGACTCTCTTTTCCTAGATAAGTTCTTTGTCAGAGTTTATTACCATGTATCCCTCCTGTGCACATTACAACAACCAGAGAGCCCGCCACCCCCGCCTCTCCCCGTGAGGTCTATGATCCTCTTAAACACTTACCGCAGAAGTTCTGGTGTGTGTGTCGACGGTCATCTCTAATGTTTCCGCCGGTGACATCCTCTGCCTGGTGACTTTACATGATTTCCTAAAGCTCCAGAGAAAACTTCCAGCGAGGCGGCAGCCACTAGGGGACTCCTGATTACTACTGTTGATTTAATTTCCAGGAAATTGTAGTCTCCTAAAAGTACATTACGATTAGGGAGAAAATAATTCCCTATCTGCGGAGCAGACGACTGCTGTCATAGCGGCCACAAAAGACGGGAAACGGCGGCAACTAATCAAAAGAAAGCCAAATACATGCCGCAGTAATAATACATCTTAAGGTCCTGTGATGAGGCAGGACTGCTTTTATTTCATTTCCATCTGCTCCCATATTAGAGATCAAGCATTGTACTTAGCATATTATTCTGAAGCACTGACAATTTGTTCCGAAAAATAATTCTGCTCCTAAAAAAATGCTTTTCTCCATAGTCACAGAACAACAGAAGCACAAGGAAGTCGTGGAAAAATAATGTCCCGATAATATATAGAAATGACTGCAATTCAAATCATCATATGTACATATATCGACAAAATATCTACTATCTATCTACATACCTATCTATTTATCTATCTATTTCTGGTTCAAACGGTTGGGTCACACTTACTCATCTTGGCTCTGACTTTCATGCTGATCTTATCTTCGCATCCTAATCATCTATCGATCTACTCACTCATCTAATCTCATATCTACTCATTATCTATCTCATACTATCTATCTATTCTCTATATCTGTTACTCATATCTATCTCATCTATCTTCTATCCTATCTATCCTGTATTATCTATCCTATCTATCTATCATCGCATATCTATCTATCTTCTATCATCTATCTATCCTCATATCTACTATCTATCTACTCCTATCTGATTTCATCTCATCTATCTATCTATCTCTCTATCTATCTCTCTATCTATCTATCTATCTACTATCTATCTACATATATTTCTATCTATGCTATCTATCCTATCTCTTATCTCTATCTTAGTCTAATCTATCTATCTATCTATCATCTATCTATCTCCTATCTCCTTCTGATCTTTTCTAGTCTTCATGCTGCTACACATCTCATATATCTAACTCTATCTAGCATATCATACCTCTATCTCATATCTTTCTATCTTTGGCAAAAAGTGCCGCGTTGATATGCTATTTGGCTCGCGCTTTTTGTGCCTCAGCAATCTTGCTTTAGTGGTTCTAGAGTCCCTGCGCCTTATCTGACATAGAGCGCTGCTATATAACAATTTCTCAAAGCATCCTATCACTAATTTGTGCCTAAACTAAAGTCGCAAAAATGCCCCTCCTTCTGATCAGCTCGACTTGCAAAAAACGCTTCAACTTTTCATTCACTGAAAACAAGTTTTGTTCGAATTGAAAAATCGCCTCTATGCAACATAAAAATCCTTCGACTGCAGTTTACACGAAAATAATCTAAAACGACTTCATCATTGTCTATGGGATCATCTCTGGAGGATTATTGTCTTATTGTACAGATCTGAAAAATTATCAGCCATTTCCTGTAACATTATAATAAAACAGAACATTCACGCACTATTTTCTTCCATATCTATACTTAAATTGGCAAGTGTGATTTAGATTTGTCGATAAAGTTGTGTTAATTTCTCAGTAGTTACGTACTGTTGACTGCCTCTGAATGTCACCAGAAGTCTTCGTCACGTTCACTGACAGCAGGCGGAGATCTTGCCTTTAATCAGAAAGTATATTAGATGTGAATAAAGTTGTATAACGGGACGGCTTGTAGTGCATGACAGTGCTAGGGGTCCGCCCCGTAACCCACTGCTTCCGTCCGCTGATGAGATGCGTTATGTCATCTCTTGACTCGTCTACACAGAAGCCGGATAAACGCCGGCTGGCATCCTCATTTGACCATTCCTTGCCGTCTGCATCCAGAACTGTTGCCGGCTCGATAGTGCAAGGTCACCTCTAATGGCTTCCCTCCAGCCGTTCTGTCTCCTACGTCCAAACTGCGAGACGAGTCGCCTCTTGTTATCCGTCATAGAATGCTCACGCGCGCTAATCGATTCCGAGCCCCGCTCCCCCCTTACACACCCCACCGCGCGCGCTGGCCCAGCCCCTGATCATGCCACAGTGACGCGTAAGATATGGCGATCAATATCAGCCGATGGTTCACACATTAACCACCTAATCACAAGGCTCCGCTATCCGCAGCGCCCCCGATAATTAATAGGCAGCTATGAGCAGATGACCCCCGACCTTCCAGATAATCTGATAATGGGGCGATAGAGGACGGACAGCTATATCCTACTCCTCACTGAATCAGCAAGAATCAATCACATGCACGAAAAGGAGATATGAGCAGATATAATGGACTTATGACGAGCTATAGAATAACACGGGAACTGATCATGGATACAGACAGTAGATCACCAGGGCTATAGATACCAACACACTAGACCCAGGGTACCATTATACTACAACCTAACATTGACCACCAAGCTAGACACGGGCTGTAATACACAACTAACCTAGGTCAACCAGGCGTACCAGTCGCACAAGACACCAAACTGAGGACCACACCCACTATTACACAGGATAATACTACAAACAGTAGATACAGGGACTGATTTACCAACAAAAAAAAACAAAACAAAACAATAACCAACACATAAAAAAAAAAAAAAGCTACCACCAGGACTACTAACACAACAGTATACCACCAGACTGTGATACACCACCTAGACACTCAACCACCACGATAGACATAACTGATCTCCACAACACTGACACCAGGACTGTGAATACCCAACCAACACTAGACCAGTACCCATAATCTCACTCAGCCCAGGTAAATCACCATAGACCCAGGGACGTGAACCACAGCAACCGTAGACCAGGACCTGGACCATAATATCCTAGCACAGGGACAGTCTACAGACACCAGGGACTGTGATACCACAACAACACTAGACACCAGGGACCATAATACTCATCACATTATACCAGGGATGTGAGCCACAACTAAAACCACGGTAACTGGTACACAGACCAATCCTAGCAGCGTGAACTACTAACTACACCCGGGAGTGATACGACCTGTCACCGGCTGGTGATACCTAACACTAAAGATAACCAGGGACTAAGATACATACAAAACTTAGATACCAGGGACTGTGGATACACAACACACTAACACCAGGGACTAGTAATACTAGCACACCAGACACCAGGGACTGTGATACTACACACTACTAGACCCAGGTACTTGATACTACCAACCAGAACCCAGGGACTGTGCTACTAAACAAAGCACAGACTGATCACCAGACCCTGGACTGTGATACTAACAACACTAATATAGGACGTAACCTCCTTAATCAGGGACTGTGAACTATAACTAGTCAAGGCTAAACTACACGCAATCAGACTGACACCAGGGCCTGTCGACTACTAAACACTATACACCAGGCATGTATACTACAACACTAACACCAGGACCTGTCGATACTACCAGCACATGACTGAACTACAAGGAGATGACTTTGATACTAAAACTACACACCAGGGCTACTACGCTAACCAGGGAACTATAACATAACCACAGACTTAGAACTAACCCAGATCACCAGTTGACAGTGATACTACACCAACATACCCCAGACCAGGACTGTGATACTACAACAACTATCACCAGGACGTGCTACGAATACACAATGTGAAACAACACTAGACAACCCCGGACGTGATAACTACAACACATAGTACACCAGTGGCTGTGACTAAAACACTAGCACCAGGATAGTGATACTAAAAAAACTACACACCACGGGACTGTGGATACTACAAACAGCTAGACACCCGCGGACTGTTGATCTACAACAATCGATACCAGGGCCTGGACCTAAAACACTAAGAACACCGAGGGACTATAATATACTACAAACAACACTATGAATACCATGGACTGTGCTACTACAACAACACAAATACCAGGGCCGTGATACTACCACACTGATACCAGGGACGTGAACTAAAAAACTACCACACCCGGGACTGTGATAACTACACAATAGATACCAGGGGCCTTTGACACTAACACTATCCAACCAGGGACTATAATACCACAACACTAGACACCGGACTGTGATAACTACAACACAATACACCATGGACTGTGCATACTACAACACAGATACCAGGCCTGTGATGCTACACAACCCTCTACACTCAGGTACATGATACACACCAAGCGACCAAACACCAGGACTGTGATACTACACCCTAGACACCATGGAACTATACGATCTATAGACACTAGACCCAGGGACTGTGATACTACAACACTAGACGCCAGGGACTGTGATACACACCACGACACACCAGGACTATGAATATATAACACTAACACCAGGGACTGTGATACTAAACCACTATACACAGGGACTGTGATACCGAAAACTAACACCAGGGACTGTGATACTACAGACGGGGCTATACACCCAAGGACTTACATACTAGAGCACTTCAGGGACACGCACGACGGGGGTGTGATAGCTACAAGGGGGGACAATGCCAAATCCACCAGTGACTGTATACGTGGTCAACACGTCCACGCTGGGGGGGGGGGAGGATGTTATTAGCTGGTCACAACACTATACACCAGGGCTACAATCCTATAAAACACTGGTGTGACACTAGACACCCAGGGACTGTGATACTACATGGGGGGCGTGCTACTCCAAAGCGACCCGGGACTGTGAACTACGGTTGACCGATACCGGCTGTGTGACTGTGATACACGATGCACCGGAGACGCCAGGGAGCGTGGTGTGGTGCCGGTGGGTACAAAGCTCGGCTAGATCCCAGGGACTGTGATACTACAACTTAGGATAACCATGGACTTTGATACTACAACCCAACACCCGGGACTGTGGAATCTAACAACACCAGACACCAGGTGACTATAAATACTACAACACCAGACACCCAGGGCCTATAATACTACATACACACAGACACCAGGGACCGTCACACAACAAACACTAGACACCAGGGCCGTTGAGCTGAGACTACAACGAATCTAAGGCGTAAAAAGATGAAGAAAAATAGCAAAAAATGGCGCACATCACCTAGCAAGCAAGTGTGATGAATGACCCCCTGTCCTCAGGGGACGAGGCGCTAGATTTTCCAGGATTGAATGACAGCACAAGGATACTACATACACTAGACCCCGTATCGTATCACTACACAATAGATACCAAGGGGCCTGTGGGACCACTAAAAACCTAGACACCAGGGACTATGATCCTATCAGGACACTAACAACAGGGACTTGTGATCCTACCACACTAACACCAGGTCCTGTTGATACCCATACAACATAGACCCATGGACTTAATATACTCACCCTATATACCATGTGACTGTGATAAGGGGACTACTACACTACCTCTCCCAGGGACTGTGGATACTACAACATTAGATACCAGGGACTGTGATCTAAAAAACTAACACCCCGGACTGTTATACGACAAATAGATCTCAAGGGCCTGTACAACTAAGAACACTAGACACCAGGGACTATATACACAACACTAGACACCAGGGACTGTGATACTACAACACTAGACACCGGACTGTGTATACTACAACACTAGATACCAGGGACTGTGATACTCAACCCACTAGACACCAGGGACTATGATACACCACCCAAACAACTACAACACAGACACAGGATAGATACTATAACCTATACCAGGGACTGTGATACTACAACACTAGACACCAGGCCCTGTGATAACTACAATGAACAACTACACACCAGACTATGATACTAAACACTAACACCAGGACTGTAGATACTACAACACTAGACACAGGGACTGTGATAACTCACAATATACACAGGGACTGTGATACTACACAACACTAGACACAGGGACTACAATACTATGAACACTAGACACAGGGACGGTGATACTACAACACCAACAAACACCAGGACTGTGATACTACAACACTAGACACCAGGGCACTGTTACTACAACACTAGACACAGGGACTACAACTATAACACTAGACAACCAGGACTGTGATACTACCCACAACCCAACCAAACACCAGGGACTGTGATACTACTATCCTCTAGACCTGGGGACTGTGATACTACAAACCAGACACCAGGGACTGTGATTACTACAACATTAGATCCCAGGCTGTGATACTACACACAGACACAGGGACTGTGATTAATACAACACCAGACACCAGGGACTATAATACTACAACACCAGACACCAGGGACTATAATACTACACACGACACCGGGAACTATACTACAACACAGACACCAGGGACTATATACTACAACACTAGACACCAGGGACTGTGAGCTGAGACTACAAAGATAAATAAGGCGTAAAAAAATAGGCAACAAAAAATGGCGCACATCACGAGAAAACCTAAGTGGTGATAAATGACCCCCTGTCTCAGGGGACGAGCGTCTGCATAACGTTTTCCAAGGATTGAATGACATCACAAGGTTAAAGGTCGCCTCATCTAGACACACAGGAATTGGGGCAAAGTGCTAAAAAAAAGGAGATTTTTGCACATGAAGCATGGAATTATAGAAATATTCTGTCATCTGTATGTCGCGTTAATAAGGAGGGAATATATTTCGAACATTACACAATAGATAAGGGAATGTCATATTTAGGGAGATTTCTCAGAAGTTTCTGAGGTAAAACTGCTCTATTGCCCATGGAAACCAATCAGAGCTCAGCTATCATTTTAGAAACAGCTATGGGAAAGTGAAAGCTGAACTCTGATTGGTTTTGTCATGGGCAACCTTAACAGTTTCTGCTCTCAGACACTTTCGATAATCTCCCCCATAAAATGTATTAGGTGTGAGCATGTCTGAAAACGATGTAATTCTTCCATTAGAATCGCAGAGAAAGTTCCAAAATGCTCAATGTATCTACAGCCTGAGATATCCGCTCTCTGTTTATTCTATTCTACTGCGTTAGATCGGATTCTGGCGGCCGGTGATATCAAATACCGTGAGAAGTATGGTGTATAATTTAGATGGAGTCCAGGTTAAGAGGCCCGCTCCACTTGCAGCACAGACTGAGGATGGGTAAATCATGGATCCGGGGAGTCAAAAGCAGCTGTTCTTGTTTATGGAATAGTAGGCTTTGTCTTCAGAGGAGAAAGAAAGAAAATTCCATTTAGCCTCACATTGACCTCATACATACTGTGGTCACAATTGCCCATGGCATCCAAGAGGTTGTTTGTCAATGATCATAGTTTTCTGATATACACAGAAGGACATTCCAAAACAATTACTAGACCAATTTCCTTTGCAAACACAAAAAATGTGTTGTAAAGGTAATGACAGGAATGAGGTCACCCTATTATCCTCCTCTGTCCTTCTCTCTAATTCTGTTTATACTGCTGAATTCCCCATTGCTTCAAGACAGAGAAGGAGGGGCTGAGTAGATTGTATATAGTGTCCTATCTGCAGAAGCGTGTTTAGAGCAGAAGGAGGGACCAGATTGTATATAGTCTCTAATGTAGGCAGCTGTTATAAGCAGGAGGAGCTGAGCAGATTGTACATACTGTCCCAATGCAGACGCATGTTAATCACAGCGGAGTCTAAGGAGATGCACATAGTGGTCCTATCTGCAGGCAGCATGTTATAGAGAGGAGTCGATGAGCAGTTGTACATAGTGTCCTATCTGGCAGGGCATGGTTATAGAGCAGAAGGGCTGAGCAGATTGTACATAGGTCCTATCTGCAGGCAGCATTTTATAGAGCAGGAAGAGCTGGGAAAATTATACTACTCGTCCTATCTGCAGGCAGCATGTAATAGAGCAAAAGGAGCTGACAGATTGTATATAGTCTCCTATCGAGCAAACTATATAAAGCAGGGGGGATAGAGACCGGATTAACATCCAATACAACCTTATATGATCAGCCAAATGTCATATTTTCCAACTTTTTTTAAAATAGGTGTCAAGAGGGATAGACATCATATTATCACCCCCCCCCCCCCAATCTGCCTATTTCTCTTGCTAAGACATTACTGAGGTGTAAGATTGTATAATAGTCTATGTAGAGGTAGGGGGAAGCTGTGAGTCGCAGCAGCTAGGTCTCTACCACCAGCTCTGAGACGACTGGGACATTTCTGGATAACTACCAGAACCAATGTTCCTTCTCATCATGTCCATACCACGAGCTACTATTCTGCTATATTTTTAAATACATTTATCAATTATCTCATTACAGAAAAGTATAATATTTTCAGATAATTCCTCCCTAAACACCAGTAAACTGAGGCAGATTAGGACCCGGGAAGCTGGTGACACTCCTTAGGACTTATTGGCAGCAATAATATGAAAAAACCATAAAAACTGTAAATTTTATATAATTAGATTTTTTTTTTTTAATTAGGGGGTCAGTTTGTTAGGACCCCCCCACTATACTGTTCTTGGTTGCTGTGTTTGTGTCCCGTTTGGTTTGTGGGGTGAACCTTGGTCATGGGTGACAGGCTGCTTCTTCTCCTGCAAACCTATCAATAAGCTACCGCAGACAGATGAGTATTTTAGAGAGTGGAAAGCCCAACTCGAAACAAGAGAGGTTATGCGTGCCCAGAGCACTTCTAAGAAATATTCATTACATTCTTTTTATTTTTTTGTAGTAGAACTTAAAACGTAACAAAACATCTATCTAATAAAAAAAAAAATTGAAAGTTGTACAAAAGTTACAGAGAATAAAGAATCAGTGTAATTCCTCCCCGCGTGAAAGAGTTATTCATTAATTCGGTTGATAATCGTTTACTAAGAGACATTAGTTCCCTATTGAGGACTCCTCCATCTGTACATGGAGGATCCATACATCCCTGATTGTATCATCTCTTGGGCTCTTTACTAAGGTCTCGAACGCCGCACTTTTCGTCGGTTTGCCCTAATATTTCCGTTTTGTCGACAAATTGCCCCCGGGATTTTGGTGCAAGCGGCTCTCTGATGTGGCGATTGTGGGCGTCAGAAATCGGGGACGGGCCGTCGACCACCGGGAATTTAAAACGGATTTGTGGTCACAAGATCAAGCACGTTACATGCACCCGGAAGAAGCGGCAGCAATGTATCGAGCAGGAGGGGCTAGTCAGATTGTACATAGTGGTCCTATCTGCATCACATGTCGAGAACAGGAGAGGCTAGTCAATTGTACGTAGTGTCCTATCTGCAAGGCAGCATTTATAGAGCAGGAGACCTGAGGCAGATTGTCACATAGATCCGATCTGCGGCAGCATGTTTATAAGAGCAGTAGAGCTGAGCAATTGTTCTTGAGTGGCCCCACGCTGTCCCATCTGCAGGCTGCATGTTAGAGAGGCAGGAGGAGCTGAGAAGAGTGTACATAGTGTCTCTAAGTCAGGCAGCATGTTATAGATCAGGAGGAGCTGATCAGATTGTCCTAGGGCATCCTATCTGCAGTCTCATTTATAATAGAGCAGGAGGACTGAGCAATTGTTCATAATGTCCCATCTCAGGCTCGATGTTATCGAGCAGGAGGAGCTAGAATTGTACATAGTGTCCTATCATGCAGTAGGCATGTCTAGGCAGTTAGAGGCTAGAAGATTGTACATAGTGTCCTAATCTGCAGGCAAGCATGTTATAGAGCAGGAGAGCAGAGCCGGACTAATACAATAGTATGGCTATACACAGGAGCAGGTTACAGAGCATGATATATTTCCCGGATCTATCTATTTATCTTCTCATACCCGTATATCGCATCTATGTATCGGGACTCAGTGGAATTATTTTTATACTTCAGAAATTACTTGAACAAATTTACATGTATCAAATTATTAATTATGTTAAAACTCCATGACGCACCCTTCAGAACCTCATTTAGGGAAAGTAATTCTTGCTCCCAGCTGAGCCCGCCGCCCCCCAGTATAATAGTCTTAAGCAGCCGAAATATTTTATTATTTCTGGCCGAATAATCCATTAAAATAATTCCCAAGAACAGTTCCTCCAGGAATATCTGGAAGAACCGCTGATTTGGACGAGATTCTTTCACACCGATGTCGTGTATAAGGCGCGGCTAGTTCTGATGCCCCCCCCTTCCCCTGTAGCGTAATTCTTTTCAAAAAAAACCGCCTTTATAGAGCATCATATGCAGTTTATGTGATCCCACTATGCCGACATATCACTAGCAATCTCCCTCCAGGGCACATCTTCATGTACGCTCTCTAATTGATGCACAACTTTCAATCTGGGGGGTCGTAATGTTGCGAAACCGATACCAGACCCCCCCCCTATAATGGTAGTTTATACTCTGGTCTCATCATAGGAGCAAGACAACCTAATGTGCCATCCAAACTCATGGGCCGGTCAAATTTTGCCAAAAAAAAAAAAACAAATGGTAAGTTGCTTCCTTGGCATATTTAAGCGGTCAAATTTACCCATAGTCAAGACTAGTCCTTTTCGCTCTTAGTGGAAGAGCACATGGATCACATTGACATGGCGGGGCAATAAGATATTTGGGGGAACTCTGGTTGGTACCTGCCCATTTCTATTGGATGGCACATATCATATCTCTAGAAGAACCCCAGCTGGGGTATGAAAAAGGATCACACATAATACTAAGACATAGGGGGTCTTTACTAAGGACCCGATTCGCTTTTTCCCGACGTGTTACCACCACGAATATTTCTGCTTTGCGGCCGAGTTTTCCCTTTATTGCCCCGGGATTTTGGCGCATAACGCGATCGATTGTGCCGCATCCGGGGCCCGGCAATGCGACGCGACGGAAACTCTGGGTTCTGAGGGGGGGGATGGGAGTAGATGTGGGGGTGAGGGGGAATGAAATACGGAAGGGGCTAAACCAGAAGGTTGGTGAGGAGGGGAGGAGGGGAGAATGATAGAGGTGGGGGTGGGAGGTGCAGGTGGGGGAGGAGAGGGTGGTGGTTGGGAGTAGGGGGGTAAGGGGCGGGTAGTAAGGGGGGTGGAAAATGAGGAATAAGATAGGTTGGGTGAGTATGGATAGGGGTGGGGAGGAAAGGGGGTGGGGGGAACACGGAGGGGTAAATAGGAGGAGGGTGGAGAAGGGGGGGTAGAGGGAGGGGTGGAAGTAGGGGGGTTGCGTAGTAATAGGATTGTGAGAGGGACAGGATAGGGAGGGTGGGGGGGCGGGGTGGCTTTCTGGCCTATCTAAAACCCCCCTACCTATTCGTGAAAAAACTCTTGCATTTAAAACAATACAGTGTCGCTTGGAACTCTTAACCTTCATAGGTCCGGCCGTGAATTGGAGTCTGTTCAGAATTCTTTTCAGCGCAGCAGCGCCCCGCCTGTGGAGATATGAGGAACTACCCGCCGCTGTGTCTTATGAATCCCGGCCGGACCCGAATTTCTTTTTTTTTCCCTCAGGACGCGCCGCTGATGCGAACGACCGGTAAGTAAATCTGCCCCATAATATGCCTGTAGCGTCGAAGTAAATAATATTGTTTTCTTGAGCCCACCTTCATCCATCCATCCCCCCTTGGATATGACTCTAGTACCTCTAGTTTCAATTGCCCCCTCTTGCCCAGGATGGGCTAAGCTTGGGTTCTACTGAGGCCTTCCATCAGCCCCTTGGAAAAAGATCAAATCTAAATAGTAGCATCTACATCCAGTTTTCCTCATAGCCTATTAATGCCTAGAGCCTGATTCACTTGACAATCTCTTGGTGCTCCCCTTCCATCAACCCCTGGAAAGACCGATGAGTACATCTAAATTCAGTTGTTTCTCTCTAGTCCTATTTGACAAGAGCCTAGGCAAACTAAACAATATTCTTTGGCCCAACGCACCCTTTGGATATGACTCCATTAGGCTCTAAATTCAGTTTGTCGCCCTCTGGCCCATTATTTGTCTTAAAGGCTGGGGCCATTAGATATATTCTGGTGGCCCACTTTCCATCAGCCCCTTGGATAGACTGCAGTAGGATCTAAATGCAGTTGTCCGCTCTGCCTATTCTGCCTAGGAAACCTGGGGCCCGGTAGATGATTCTTGTGACACCACCTTCCATCAGCCCCTTGCAATAGACGCATAGTAGCATCTAAATTCATTTGTCCACTCGGCCTATTATTCTTTATCCGGGGCCTACTAGACAATAGTTTTGGGTGCACACCTATCTATTGTACCCCTTGGATATAGACCACAGCACGTCTACAGTCAGTTGTCCTCTTTGGGCCTATCTTGCATAGAGGCTTGGGCCCACTATAGGATCTTATGGCTGTTTAACCCCTTCCAGCAGCCCTGGATATAGACTCCAGTAGAATCTAAAATTCATCACCATTACAATTTTTTTCTTGAGGCTGGGCCACTATATGATCTTATGGTGGCCCACTTTCCCTCATCCCCTTGGATAAAGACGCTCAGTGGCATCTAAATTCAGTTGTCCCTTTCTGTCGATAAGTGCCTCGAGCCTGGGCCCTCTAGTGATATTCTGTTACCAACCCACCTCCATCAACCCCCTTGATGTAGACTTTTATAGCATCTAAATTTAGTGTCCTCTCTGTCCCAGTATGTGGCTAGGCTGAGTCCACTACACATGATATTCTGTCTGTGACTCCCGCTTCATCAACCCCTTTTTATATATACCCGCTAGTAACATCGACATTCTTAAGTTCTTTTGGGTTCATTGTTGGTTAGAGCCTTGGTTTAGACCCACTGCAGGTTCTTACCCATACCTAACATTGATGTGGCTATTCAAGAATTATCTAAGGCACCTAAGGAACCTATGTCTGGTTCTTGAGATCACACCCGAAAAATTGACAAAAAATTCACTCCATGAAAACAGGGACTGTGATACTACAACAATTAGATCCCCAGGCTGTGACATCTAAAAACAACTAGACACCACCGGACTTGGATACTTACGAGACACCAGAATATAAGATAGACACAGGGTCTGTGCTACCAACAACAAACACTAGACACCAGGGACTATAATACACAACACTAGCAACAGGGACTGTGATACTACAACACTAGACACCCGGGACTGTGATACTACAACAATAGATACCAGGGCCTGTGATACTCAACACTACAACAGACTTAACACTAGACACCAGAGGACTAGTGATACTACAACACCAAAAACAAGGACTGTGATACTACAACCACAGACACCAGGGCACGATACTATAACACTAGACACCAGGGACTGTGATACACAACACTAGACACCAGGTACTGTGATACTACAACACTACTACAAACACCAGGGCATAGATAACTAAACACTAGACACAGGGACTGTGATATACAAAAAAGACACCAGGGACTGTGATACTAAACACTAGCCACAGGGCCTGTGATACTACACACTCGACACCAGGGACTACAATACTAGTTAACACAGCCACAGACAGGACGGATAGATACTACAACACACCAACACCAGGACTGGTGATACTACAACACTAGACACCAGGGACTGTGATACTACAACACTAGATACCAGGGACTGTGATACTACAACACTAGACACCAGGGACTATGATACTACAACACCAAACACCAGGGACTGTGATACTACAACACTAGACACCAGGGACTACGATACTATAACACTAGACACCAGGGACTGTGATACTACAACACTAGACACCAGGGACTGTGATACTACAACACTACACACCAGGGACTATGATACTATAACACTAGACACCAGGGACTGTGATACTACAACACTAGACACCAGGGCGTCCCTGGTGTCTGGTGTTGTATGTATCACAGTCCCTGGTGTCTGGTGTTGTAGTATCACAGTCCCTGGTATCTAATGTTGTAGTAATCACAGTCCCTGGTGTCTGGTGTGGTGTAGTATCACAGTCCCGTCTAGGTATAGTAGTATCCACAGTCCCTGGTGTTTGGTGGGTTGTTGTATCACAGTCCCGGTGTCTAGTGTTTATAGTATGTGTCCCTGGTGTCTAGTGTTGTAGTATCACAGTCTGGGTCTGGTTGTAGTATCACAGTCCTGTGTTTGTGGTGTTGTAGTATCACCGTCCCTGTGCTAGTGTTATAGTATGTAGTCCCTGGTGTCAGTGTGTAGTATCACAGCCCTGGGTGTGTTTAGTATCACAGTCCCTGGTGTCTTGTTTTGTATTATCACGTCCCTTGTGTCTAGTGTTTATAGTTATCGTATGTCCCTGGGTGTGTAGTGTTGTAGTATCACAGTCCCTGGTGTCTAGTGTTGTAGTATCACAGTCCCTGGGTGTCTATGTTAGTAGTATCGTACCCTGGTGTCTGTGTTGTAGTATCACAGTCCTGTGTTGGTGTTGTAGTATCATAGTCCTCTGGTGTCTAGTGAGGGTTGTAGTTTATATCACAGTCCCTGGTATCTAAGTGTTGTAGTATCACAGTCCCTGGTGTCTAGTGTTGTAGTATCACAGTCCCTGGTGTCTAGTGTTGTGGTATTATAGTCCCTGGTGTCTAGTGTTTTAGTGTCACAGGCCCTGGTATCTATTGTTGTAGTATCACAGTCCCGGGTGTGTAGTTTTTTAGTATCACAGTCCCTGGTATCTAGTGTTGTAGTATCACAGTCCCTGTCTATAATACTACAACACCAGACACCAGGGACTATAATACTACAACACTAGACACCAGGGACTGTGAGCTGAGACTACAAAGATAAATAAGGCGTAAAAAATAGGCAAAAAAATGGCGCACATCACAGAGAAACAAGTGTGATAAATGACCCCCCTGTCTCAGGGGACGAGGCGCTGCATAACGTTTTCCAGGATTGAATGACATCACAAGGTTAAAGGTCGCCTCCATCTAGACAACACAGGAATTGGGGCAAAGTGCTAAAAAAAAGGAAGATTTTTGTCACATGAAGCAGTGGATTTATAGAAATTCTGTCATCTGTATGTCCAGGACAATAAGGAGGGAATATATTTCTGGAACATTCACAAATAGATAAGATAAGGGAATGTCCATATTTAGGGAGATTTCTCAGAAGTTTCTGAGGTAAAACTGCTCTAGTTGCCCATGGAAACCAATCAGAGCTCAGCTTTCATTTTAGAAACAGCTATGGGAAAATGAAAGCTGAACTCTGATTGGTTGTCATGGGCAACCTTAACAGTTCTGCTCTCAGACACTTCTGATAAATCTCCCCCATAAAATGTAATTAAGGTGTGAGCAATGTCTGAAAACGATGTAATTCTTGCCATTAGAATCGCAGAGAAAGTTCCAAAAATGCTTCCAACCAGGGACTGGGGGGGGGGTTATACTACAACATTAGATCCCCAGGACTGTGATACTAAAAACCTAACACACCCCGGACTGTGAACTACAACAAATTAGATAAAGGGCCTGTGACACTAAAACACCTAGACCCAGGGACTTATAATACCACAACACTAACGCACAGGACTGTTATACTCAACACTAGACACCGGGACTTGATACAACAAACTAGATACCAGGGCTGTGATACTACAACCACTAGACACCAGGGACTATGATACTACAACACCAAACACAGGGACTGTGATACTACAACACTAGACACCAGGGCACTACGATACTATACATAGACACCAGGGACTGTGATACTACAACACTAGACACCAGGGACTGTGATACTACAACACTACACACCAGGGACTATGATACTATAAACACTAGACACACAGGGACTGTGATACAAACACTAACCGATGGATCTACAACACTAGACACCAGGGACTGTGTACTACACACTAGACACCAGGGACTACACTACTATAACACAGCACAGGCACTGTGATACTACAACACCCAAACACCAGGGACTGTGATACTACAACACTAGACACCAGGGACTGTGATACTACAACACTAGACACCAGGGACTACAATACTATAACACTAGACACCAGGGACTGTGATACTACAACACCAAACACCAGGGACTGTGATACTACTATCCTAGACCCTGGGGACTGTGATACTACAACACCAGACACCAGGGACTGTGATACTACAACATTAGATACCAGGGACTGTGATACTACAACACCAGACACAGGGACTGTGATACTACAACACCAGACACCAGGGACTATAATACTACAACACCAGACACCAGGGACTATAATACTACAACACCAGACACCAGGGACTATAATACTACAACACTAGACACCAGGGACTGTGAGCTGAGACTACAAAGATAAATAAGGCGTAAAAAATAGGCAAAAAAAATGGCGCACACACAGAAAACAATTGTGATAAATGACCCCCTTCTCAGGGGACGAGGCGCTGCATAACGTTTTCCAGGATTGAATGACTCACAAGGTTAAAGGTCGCCTCCATCTAGACACACAGGAATTGGGGCAAAGTGCTAAAAAAAAGGAAGATTTTTGCACATGAAGCAGTGGAATTATAGAAATTCTGTCATCTGTATGTCGAGGTTAATAAGGCGGAATATTATTTCTGGAACATTCACAAATAGATAAGGGAATGTCATATTAGGGATTATCTGCAGAGTTTCTCGAGGTAAAACTGCTCTAGTTGCCCATGGAAACCAATCAGAGCTCAGCTTCATTTTAGAAACAGCTATGGGAAAATGAAGCTGAACTCTGATTGGTTGTCAGGGGCAACCTTAACAGTTTCTGCTCTCAGACACTTCCGATAATCTCCCCCATAAAATGTAATTAAGGTTGTGAGCCTGTCTGGAAAACGATGTAATTCTTGCCATTAGAATCGCAGAGAAAGTTCCAAAAATGCTTCCGATGTATTTACAGCCTGAGATATCCGCTCTCTGTTATATTCTACTGCGGATAGACTCAGGATTGTCTTGGCCGGCTACGATTGTAGCAAATACTGTGAGAAATATTGTTGTATAATATTTAGATTGGAGTCCCAGGTTAAGATTGCTCCCATTCACTGACAGCAAGCAGTGTTCTTGTTATGGAATAGTAGAGCTTTGTCTTCAGAGGAGAAAGAAAAAAACAATTCCATTTAGCCTCACATTGACCTCATACATACTGTGGTCACAATTGCCCAAGGTATCCAAGGGGTTGTTTGTCAATGATCATAGTTTTCTGATTTACACAGAAGGACATTCCTAAACAAATTACTAGACCAATTTCCTTTGTCAACACAAAAATGTGTTGTAAAGGTAATGACAGGAATTGAGGTCACCCTATTATCCTCCTCTGCCTTTCTCTTCTAATCTGTTTATTACTGCTGAATTCCCACTTGCTTTCAAGACAGAGAAGGAGGGGCTGAGTAGATTGTACATAGTGTCCTATCTGCAGGCAGCATGTTATAGAGCAGGAGGAGCTGAGCAGATTGTACATAGTGTCCTAACTGCGGGCAGCAGGTTATAGAGCAGGAGGAGCTGAGCAGATTTTACATAGTGTCCTATCTGCAGGCAGCATGTTATAGAGAAGGAGGAGCTGAGCAGATTGTACATAGTGTCCTAACTGCAGGCAGCAGGTTATAGAGCATGAGGAGCTGAGCAGATTTTACATAGTGTCCTATCTGCAGGCAGCATGTTATAGAGCAGGAGGAGCTGAGCAGATTGTACATACTGTCCCTTCTGCAGGTAGCATGTTATACAGCAGAAGGAGCTGAGCGTATTGTACATAGTGTCCTATCTGCAGGCAGCATGTTATAGAGCAGGAAGAGCTGGGAAAATTATACATACTGTCCTATCTGCAGGCAGCATGTTATAGAGCAAAAGGAGCTGAACAGATTGTATATAGTCTCCTATCAGGCAGAACTATATAAAGCAGGGGGCATAGAGACTGGATTAACATCCAATGCACCTTATATGATCAGCCAAATGTCATATTTTCCAACTTTTTGTAAAATAGGTGTCAAGAGGGATAGACATCTTATTATAACCCCACCCCCCCCCTCAATCTGCCTATTTCTCTTGCTTAAGACATGACTGAGGTGTAAGATTGTATAATAGTCTATGTAGAGAGTAGGGGGAAGCTGTGAGTCGCAGCAGCTAGGTCTCTACCAACCAGCTCTGAGACGACTGGGAATTTCTGGCATAACTACCAGAACCAATGTTCCTTCTCAGGTCCATACAACGAGCTACTGATTTCTGCTATATTTTTAAATACATTTATCAATTATCTCATTACAGAAAAGTATAATATTTTCAGATAATTCCTCCCTAAAACACCAGTAAACTGCGGAAGATTCAGGAGCCCGGGAAAGCTGGGTGACAACTCCTTTAGGACTTATATTGGCAGCAATAATATGAAAAACCATAAAAACTGTAAATTTTATATAATTAGATTTTTTTTTTTAATTAGGGGGTCAGTTTTGTTAGGACCCCTCCCCGTGGTTGCTGTACCGCACCCCCCGCTGCGTCCCCTTTTGTTTGGGGTGACCTTGGTCATTGGTGACAAGGCTGCTTTCTCTGCCAAACTAATCAATAAGCTAAACAGACAGAAGATGAGTATTTAGAAGATGGGAAGCCCAACTCAAACACAGAGAGGTTATCAGCCGGGCCCAGAGCACATTCTAAGCAAATATTTCATTAACAATTCTTTTTATTTTTTTGTAGCAACTTAAACGTAACAAAACATCTAATAAAAAAAAAATTGAAAGTTGGACAAAAGTTACAGAGAATAAAGGAATCAGTGTAAATTCTCCCCGGCGTGAAAGAGTTAATTCATTTCAATTCGGTTGATATCGTTTACTAAGAGATCGTTTAGTTCCCTATTGAGGACCCTCATCTGTACATGGAGATCCTAATACATCCCTGATTGTATCATATATTGGGGCTCATTTACTAAGGGTCCGAACGCCGCACTTTCGTCGGGTTTCCCGAATATTTCCGTTTTGCGACAAATTGCCCCGGGATTTTGGTGCACGCGATCGGATTGTGGCGGATTGTGGCGCGGCAGAAATCGGGGACGGGCCGTCGGACAACCGCGGAATTTAAAAACGGATTTGTGTCACAAGATCAAGCACTTACATGCACCAGGAAGAAGCAGGCAGCATGTTATAGAGCAGGAGGGGCTGAGCAGATTGTACATAGTGTCCTATCTGCAGGCAGCATGTTATAGAACAGGAGGAGCTGAGCAGATTGTACATAGTGTCCTATCTGCAGGCAGCATGTTATAGAGCAGGAGGAGCTGAGCAGATTGTACATAGAATCCTATCTGCAGGCAGCATGTTATAGAGCAGGAGGAGCTGAGCAGATTGTTCTTAGTGTCCCATCTGCAGGCTGCATGTTATAGAGCAGGAGGAGCTGAGAAGATTGTACATAGTGTCCTATCTGCAGGCAGCATGTTATAGAGCAGGAGGAGCTGAGCAGATTGTACATAGCATCCTATCTGCAGGCAGCATGTTATAGAGCAGGAGGAGCTGAGCAGATTGTTCATAGTGTCCCATCTGCAGGCTGCATGTTATAGAGCAGGAGGAGCTGAGAAGATTGTACATAGTGTCCTATCTGCAGGAGGCATGTTATAGAGCAGGAAGAGCTGAGAAGATTGTACATAGTGTCCTATCTGCAGGCAGCATGTTATAGAGCAGGAGGAGCAGAGCGGACTATACAATAGTATGCTATAACAGGTAGCAGGTTACAGAGCAGGAGTATATTGTCCGGATCTATCTATTTATCTTTCTCATATACCGTATATCCATCTATGTATCGGACTCATGTGGAATTTATTTTTATACGTCAGAAATTACGTTAGAACAAATTTACATGTATCAAAATTATTAAATTATGTTAAAACTCACATGACCGACCATTAAGAACCTCATGTAGGGAGAAGTAATCTTGGCTCCCATCTGGCCCGGCCGCCCCACCGTATAATAGTCTTAAGCAGCAGAAATATTTATTATTTCTGGCCGAATAATCCATTAAAATAATCCCAAGAACAATTCTCCAGGAATATCTGG
The DNA here is from genome assembly GCA_019512145.1 of Engystomops pustulosus. Classification (NCBI taxonomy): domain Eukaryota; kingdom Metazoa; phylum Chordata; class Amphibia; order Anura; family Leptodactylidae; genus Engystomops; species Engystomops pustulosus. Next base: position 219,152,079 of record CM033643.1, on the reverse strand, counting down.
AAGCAACCGCTGGATTTGACGAGATTCTTTCACACAGATGTCGTGTATAAAGCAGCGGCTATAATGATGAGCCCCCCCCTGCCCCCTGTAGACGTAATCTTTAAACCGCCTTTATAGAGCAGCATATGCAGTTTATGTGAGATCCTCACTAATGCCGACATATCACTACATCTCCCTCCAGGGCACATCTTAAAGGAACGCTCTATTAATTGAGGTGCAACTTCAATCTGGGGGTCGTAATGCGAAACCGATACCAGACCCCCCCACTATAATGTATAGTTTATACTACTGGTCTCATCATAGGAGCAAGACACCTAATAGGCCATCCAAGACTCATGGGCCTGGTCAAATTTTGCACATGGTAAGGTTACGTCCTTGGCATATTTAGGGTCAAATTTACCCATAGTCAAGCTAGTCCTTTCGCTCTTAGTGGAAGAGCACATGTATACATTGAACATGGCTGGTGCAATAAGATATTTGGGGGGAAATCTGGTTGGTACCATGCCCATTTCTATTGGATGGCACATATCATATCTCTAGAAGAACCCCAAGCTTGGGGGTATGAAAAAGGATCAGCACTAATACTAAAGACATAGGGGGTCATTTACTAAGGACCCGATTCGCGTTTTTCCGACGTGTTACCCGAATATTTCTGATTTGCGCCGATTTTCCCTGTATTGCCCCGGGATTTTGGCGCACGCGATCGGATTGTGCCGCATCGGCGCCGGCATGCACGCGACGGAAATCGGGGGCGTGGCCGAGCGAAAACCCGACGGATTCGGAAAAAAACGCTGCATTTAAAACAATAAAAGTGTCGCTTGGGAAGCGCTTACCTTCACTAGGTCCGGCTCGGTGAATTTGAGTGCGTTCAGATGCTTTTCAGCGCAGCAGCGCCACCTGGTGGACGATAGGAGGAACTACCTTGATGAATCCCGGCCGGACCCGAATCCACCGCAGAGAACGCGCCGCTGGATCGCGAACGGACCGGGTAAGTAAATCTGCCCCATAGAGGCCTGTAGCTTCGAAGTAGAATAATATTGTTATTCTTGAGCCCACCTTCCATCATCCCCTTGGATATAGACTCTAGTAGCCTCTAAGTTCAATTGCCCCTGCTTCCCCAGGATTGGGCTAGAGCTTGGGTCTACTGAAGGGCCTTCCATCAGCCCCTTGGAAAAAGATCATCTAAATAGTAGCATCTAAATTCAGTTGTCCTCTATAGCCTATTAATTGCCTAGAGCCTGGATTCACTTGACAATATTCTGGTGGCTCACCTTCCATCAACCCCTTGGATAAAGACCATAGTAGCATCTAAATTCATTTGTTCTCTCTAGTCCAGTATTTGACAAGAGCCTAGGCAAACTAGACAATATTCTTGTGGCCCAACTTCAACCCTTTGGATATAGACTCCAGTAGGATCTAAATTCAGTTGTCCCCTCTGGCCCATTATTTGTCTTAAAGCTGGGGCCATTAGATGATATTCTGGTGGCCCACTTTCCATCAGCCCCTTGGATATAGACTGCAGTAGGATCTAAATGCAGTTGTCCTCTCTGGCCTATTAGCTGCCTAGAACCTGGGCCCGGTAGATGATATTCTGGTGACCCACCTTCCATCAGCCCCTTGCAGATAGACCATAGTAGCATCTAAATTCAGTTGTCCACTCTGGCCTATTAGTTGACTTTAGCCTGGGCCTACTAGACAATATTTTGGTTGCCCACCTTCTATTGACCCCTTGGATATAGACCACAGCAGCATCTACAGTCAGTTGTCCTCTTTGGCCTATTCCTTGCCTAGAGCTTGGGCCCACTAGAAGATATTCTGGCGGTTTACCTTCCAGCAGCCCTTGGATATAGACTCCAGTAGAATCTAAATTCATCACCCATTATTTTTCTTGAGGCTGGGCCCACTATATGATATTATGGTGGCCCACTTTCCATCATCCCCTTGGATAAAGACTCTAGTAGCATCTAAATTCAGTTGTCCTTTCTGGTCGATAAGTTGCCTAGAGCCTGGGCCCTCTAGATGATATTCTGGTTACCCACCATCCATCAACCCCTTGAATATAGACTTTTATAGCATCTAAATTTAGTTGTCCTCTCTGTCCCAGTATGTGGCTAGAGCCTGAGTCCACTACATGATATTCTGGTGACTCACCTTCCATCAACCCCTTTTATATATACCCTAGTAACATCGACATTCTTTAGTTCTTTTGGGTTCAGTGTTGGTTTAGAGCATTGGTTTAGACCCACTGCAGGTTCTTACACCATACATAACATTGGATGTGGCCTATTTCAAGAATGAAGTCTAAGGCACCTAAGGAACCTATAGTCTGTGTTCTTGAGATCACACCCGAAAAAATTGAGAAATTCACCCATGAAATGAAACTTCTGCAAAGCCTTTGATAGATATGTTCCGCCACAGCAGCCAATAAGAGCTGAAACAGGATTATTCTGAAAATCACGTCCCCCAGAGTTGTTGAATTTTCTCTATATTACAATTTAATATATAAACTTTTTTTGTGGGGGTGGGTCATGGTTGTTATTGAATAGATACAGTTTTATACAGGCAATGCTTTATGGGAAAAATATGCAAATTAGCCATTCTCCAATCATACACGTCCTACTATAATACGCAATGGTCGCTTGCTACAGGCTATGGCCTCCACCTGCCAACGACTGACGCCTGCCATGTAAACCATTGGAGTACATCAGCGCCTTATTATTACCTATACCATAAATTGCTATACTCCTCATTCACTGGTAATGGCCACGACGGCTGCTGAACGGCGGCTCTCAGCTGGATCTAAATATATAATGAGTGACAACAGATATTAATATTTTAGTGGAAATAATTCCATAATACCAAGTCATAGTGTAGGTAGCAATAGAAGCAGAAACTCCCTGTGTTTGGGAAACCTGCCGCACCATTCTCCCGACTAGAAGTGGCTTTTATCATCCTGATATTGTGCGTTCCGGCTGTTCAGCTGGTGAACAGCTGCCGCCCCCCTTATGTTCTGTCGCTTTTACTTGTTAAATGTTTTCATTTAACTTTAGATGGAACTCCGAGTTTTTTCATGTAGTTTAGAGGTGGCATAAATTCCATCTTGTTTAGAGGATCCCTCCGGCGAGAAGACATCGGGGCGGAATTTTCAATGCGTCGCAGCTGTAAAACCGGTGGAATAGGGTCCGGAAAGTTACAGAAGAAGACTTGTTCCGTGTAATTATAGTAACTAGACTCAAAGCTAGATCCATAATTTGTGAAAAATGATGATGACAAGAGGAGAAGATCTCTCATATATGAGGATTTCCATGTCATATCAACACGGTCATCACATGATTCATCCTGCTTCTTTTTTTCATTCACGTGTGCCGAAATCTGATGCATCATGTCCAGTAATGGTCTCAATATGACACCAAAACACATTGGGGCAGATTTACTTACCCGGTCCATTCGCGATCCAGCGGCACGTTCTCTGCGGAGGATTCGGGTCTTCCGGCGATTCACTAAGGTAGTGCGCCCGATTTCCACTAGGTGTCGCTGCACTGAAGTCCGTCGGAGTTCACTGAAGTTCACCAAGCCAGGCCGGGTGCAGGTAAGTGTGTATCAAGCGACACTTTTTTAAAAAAAATACGGAGGTTTTTCCGAATCCGTCGGGTTTTCTTATGGCCACGCCCCGGATTTCCGTCGCGTGCATGCCGGCGCCGATGTGCCACAATCCGATCGCGTGCGCCAAAATCCTGGGGCAATTCAGGGAAAATCGTCGCAAAACGTTAAAATTCGGGTAAAACGACGTAAAAACGTGATTCGGGCCCTTAGTAAATGACCCCCATTGTCTTCTACTCAATCCTGAGGTCTCCTTCACATGTCCTCATCATTATTTTTTCTGTTTGTTATTACAATTATTGTCCTTGACTATCTAGTTTGGGGATTGGCAGCAGCTTTTGCATAATCCCAGGTAAAGTTGAGTAATGTTCCTTTGCCTAGGAGACAGGGCCAAAGTTCCTTTGCCATAGAGAAGGGACTACCCATTTTAGAAAACCACAATAACCATTACGATCCCTAGTTGTTTCCATAAATCCAAATGGAAGACTGCCGAAGTAATCAGGAGCTGCCGTTACGTAATGAGGGGCACATATCCAGACAAGGCGCAGGTTTTTTCCTGCACATGCTCCATGTGCTCCCATCTATGCCAGCAGGGTGCTACTAAAAAATGAACAAATCCACAAAAATTTAATTTGTAGAAGCTTTGACAAATTTTCAAAGGATTTGGTTCAGGCAAATTGGTAAATAACTATTTTTCCCATGAAAAGCTCCTAAGCTTTTATTTTCACTCACCCATCTCTGGAATGAGGACTCTAGCCCTCAACTTAGCCCTCTAGACTCTAGCCCTCAACTTAGCCCCCAAAACTGTTACCTGCCTGCTTGACTCAGGGTATCCTAGGTGATACAGGGCAACCACGAAGACAATCCCTTCGTATATCAGAAAACAAGACTCACAAACACAAAAGGTGAGGTCAAGATTCCGGTTCATAACAAAGATAGCGAGTATGGCACAAAATCTAGGTCAAAAGGGATAGTCAAGGATTTGAAAACCAAGATTGGAAAACCAGAGATATTGAAAGTATAGCGCGCAAACAGAAACAGGAAGCTAAGTCAGTCATATAAACAGCAGAAAACAAGGTGTGAACAAGATCTATATATGTGACCAAAGAGCCTCAGCCCCAGATGACTGAAGAAAAGGCCTGTCTATCCCAGCAGGTTAACTCTTGCTTGGCTATAGCCGAGCTGCACAGGACTAGGTGTAGGTGCAATTAGTCTCAATTCCGCCAGAAACATAAGGCACAGTTCACACCATGAAAAGTCAAGCAAAAAGAAAATATCAACGCCACCTAAGCCGCATTCTGCAGACAGAAGATGATGCTGGCACAGATGCCCTAAGTATTTTACAATAATTGTCCGAAGTGAAGTAGAAAAGATTAGGTTTCGATTTGTTGCCTTACAAATTGCTGAACCTACAAACCAATAGATTTGTTTATCTCTAGTGCCAATTTAGGAGATGATCAACTCTTTTTGTAGGTGTTGAGGGGTCAAAAGGCAACATTTTTGCAAAAAAAGATGCAAACATGTGGTTATGCTAGTTTATGGTGTTATATAGGCCCCAAAACTGCTAATTGGTGGGGGGCGCCTGGAAGCCAACCTCTTCTATCGATGACCTATCTTCAGGTTTGGTCAATGATAGTAGATTACATCATAACTGGACCATAGAACCCCGGTTGACCTCTCAGTAGGTGGTGCCGGTCAGTGGTTTAAGAAGTCTTACCTAAATTTTCTGTGTAATTTAGGCTTTGTTCCTCCTTCTTTATACAAGACTATTATTCAATTTCTCCCTTTAATCTTGAGATATGGAGGAAGCCCCATGATGTTCTTCTTAACAGATCCTTCACCTTGGCGGCAAACCCAACGCTTCACCATGACTACCTCAAAAGTTTCTCACCTTGGCAAGATGCCCCAAGTATCTCAAGTCACGGGATGGATTTTGGAAGTCCTTCCAAGAAGTGTTCACTCATCAGCAGTCAGCGGGTAGTAGCTTTCGGCTCCTTGGGCAGCGGGCCAGCTCCTAGGCTTTATTTGTACAGATAAAGCAAAGCAATGGCCATTAATCCTAACGCCAAGATGGTGCAAGAACATCATATATTACACACAAGGTCATATAAATAGTCCTTCCTTGCACATTGTTTGTCTTGTTTCCCAACACATAAATTGTTAGAGTTGTCACAAGTTTTTTTTACTTCCATGTTCTTCCATAGAAAGTTGAAACCAACTGAAATCAGAAAAGGTTGAAGCAAAGAATACGAGAAAATGGATGATTATAAAAAAAATTTGAAGCAATAGGATTTAGTTAGAGATGAGCGAACATACTCGTCCGAGCTTGATGCTCGATCGAGCATTAGCGTACTCGTAACTGCTCGTTGCTCGGACGAGTATTTCGCCCGCTCGAGAAAATGGCAGCTCCCGCCGTTTTGCTTTTTGGCGGCCAGAAACAGAGCCAATCACAAGCCAGGAGACTCTGCACTCCACCCAGCATGACGTGGTACCCTTACACGTCGATAGCAGTGGTTGGCTGGCCAGATCAGGTGACCCTGGGATAGACTAGCCGCTGCCCGCACTGCTCGGATCATTCTCTGTCTGGATGCCGCTAGGGAGAGAGCTGCTGCTGGTCAGGGAAAGCGTTAGGGTGTTCTATTAGCTTACTGTTAGGCAGGAGTGATTCTCCAAGAACCCAACAGCCCTTCTTAGGGCTACAATAACGTTATACTTTTTTTTTTAATTTGCTTGTGGCTGGGCTTGCTGGCACTAGTAGTGCAGCTAGTACCATATTGTGAGGAATTAGCAGGGGGACTTGCTACCGTTGTGTTTAGCTCTTAGTGACACACATATCCACCTCAAACACCAAAGTGGGAAAATTTATTAGGGGTTTGATTTCAATTAGGCACAGTCTGCCATTTCCTTTTTTATTTTACGTTTATTTTTTTTCATAACTCAGCGTCATCTCATCTGGCATAGTAGTGTGCTTTAATACTTGGCTAGAAAATAGCCATAGGAGAATCCAAACGGCTTACTTACGCCTACAGTAGCGTTATATATATTTGATTTCTGGTTGATCTGCTGGTGGCTGTACTTGCTGCAGTGCATCTACTAGCAAATTGTGAGCAATTTGGAGTGAGACTTGCGACCACTGTGTTTTGCGCTTAGTGACGCACATATCCATTGCAAAGACCGAAGTGGGAAAATTTAGTAGGGGTTGGATTTCAATTAGGCACAGTCTGCCATTTGTCCTTTTTTATTTTACGTTTATTTTGTTTAATAACTCAGTGTCATCTCATCTGGCATAGTAGTGTGTTTTCATACTTGGCTAGAAAATAGCCATAGCAATAGGATAGCATCGTTTGGTTTTAAAACTAAAAAACACACAAAAAAAAAAAAACACAAAAAAAAGTTAAAAAAAAAAATTAAAGTTATAACTCTCATTTTCAAAATGTTTAACCCGAGGGCTAGGGGTAGAGGACGAGGGCGGGGACGTGGGCGTCCAACTACTGCAGGGGTCAGAGGCCGTGGTCCTGGGCGGGGTGAGACACCACCTGCTGATGAGGGAGCAGGGGAACGCCGCAGAGCTACACTCCCTAGGTTCATGTCTGAAGTTACTGGGACTCGTGGTAGAGCACTGTTGAGGCCAGAACAGTGCGAACAGGTGATGTCGTGGATTGCCGACAATGCTTCGAGCAATTTGTCCACCAGTCAGTCTTCCACGCAGTCCACCCATGTCACCGAAATCGGCACTCCTCCAGCTCCTGCACCTCAGCCTCCTCCCCCCCTAGTCTGGGCGCCCCTACCCAGCAAAATTGCCATTTGAACCCGGCATATACGGAGGAACCTGTTTTTCTGGACCCTTCACCACAGTCACAAACCACTTGTACCGGTTGCTGATGAGCATTTTTCCAGATGCCCCAGTTGTTCCCACCAGTCGTCATCTTGGGTGACTGATGACCTGTTGACGTACTGGAAGAAGTGTGTAAAGAGGTGTCCGACGATAGGAGACACGGTGTCAGACAGTGGGGGGAAGTAGTTTGTCAGGGTGTCAGGCAGGAAGGTCCTGAAGGGGGAGCAGAACTGAGGATCGGAGGATGATGAGGTGACAGACCCATCAACTGGTGTGAGATGCCGTCAGAACCAGATGCTTCTGAGACGAGGATGACGTTCCTCACCAGAACAGGTTTGAGAGGCAGTGGTGGGGCCAGACGGAGAGGCAGGGCCAGAGCTGGTGCATCAGCGCCAAATGTGTCAACTAGTGAAGCTCCCGTGGCGAGGGCTCTTGCGGCGAGGGCTAGATCTTCAGAAGTCTGGAGGTTCTTTAAGGAAACACCGGATGACCGACGGACTGTGGTGTGCCACATTTGCCAAACCAGGATCAGCAGGGGTTCCACCACTAATAGCTTAACTACCACCAGTATGCGCAGGCATATGAATGCTAAACACCCCACTCAGTGGCAACAAGCGCGTTCACCTCCGGCCGTGCACACCACTGCTCCTTCCCCTGTGTCAGCAACGTATCTACAGCTCTGAGATACCGCTCTCTGTTATATTCTACTGCGGTTAGAATCAGATGTCTTGGCCGGCTACGATGTAGCACAATACCGTGAGAAGTATTGGTGTATAATATGTAGATGGAGTCCACAGGTTAAGATGCTCCCATTCACCGACAGCAAGCAGTGTTCTTGTTATGGAATAGTGAGCTTTGTCTTCAGAGGAGAAAGAAAGAAAATTCCATTTAGCCTCACATGACCTCCTACATACTGTGGTCACAATTGCCCATGGCATCCAAGAGGTTGTTTGTCAATGATCATAGTTTCTGAGATACACAAAGGACATTCCAAACAAATTACTAGACCAATTTCCTTTGTCAACACAAAAAATGTGTTGTAAAGGTAATGACGGAATATTGAGGTCACCCTATTTCCTCCTCTGTCCTTCTCTTTCTCAATCGTTTATTTACTGCTGAATTCCCCACTTGCCTTCCAGACAGAGAAGGAGGGGCTGAGTTAGATTGTATATGAGTGTGCCTATCTGCAGGAAGCGTGTTTAGAGCAGAAGGAGTCTGACCAGATGTATATAGTGTCTAAGTGTAGGCAGCATGTATAAGGCAGGAGGAGCTGAGAGATGTACTACTGTCCATCTGCAGACGCATGTTTATACAGCAGAAGGAGCTAAGGAGAGCACTTAGGGTCCTATCTGCAGGCAGCATGTTATAGAGGGAGGAGCTGAGCAGATTGACATAGTGTCCTATCTGCAGGCAGCATGTTATAGAGGAAGGGCTGAGCAGATTGGACATAGTGTCCTATCTGCAGGCAGCATGTTTATAGAGCAGGAAGAGCTGGGAAAATTATACAATACTTCGTGCTATCTGCAGGCAGCATGTAATAGAGCCAAAAAGGAGCTGACACGATTGTATTAGTCTCCTATCAGGCAGAACTATATAACAGGGGGGATAGAGATCCCGGATTAACATCCAATACACCTTATATGATCACCAAATGTCATATTTTCCAACTTTTTTAAAATAGGTGTCAAGAGGGATAGACATCATATTATCACCCCCCCCCCCCCAATCTGCCTATTTCTCTGTTAAGACATGACTGAGGTTGTAAGATTGTATAAATAGTCTATGTAAGGTAGGGGGAAGCTGTGGTCGCAGCAGCTAGGTCTCTACCAACCAGCTCTGAGACGACTGGGACATTCTGGATAACTACCAGAACCAATGTTCCTTCTCAGGTCTACAAAGAGCTACTGATTTCTGCTATATTTTTAAAATACTTTATCAATTATCTCATTACAGAAAAGTATAATATTTTCAGATAATTCCTCCCTAAACACCAGTAACTGAGGAGATTCAGGACCCGGGAAAGCTGGGTGACAACTCCTTTAGGACTATATTGGCAGCAATAATATGAAAAAACCATAAAATGTAAATTTTACTATAATTAGATTTTTTTTTTTTAATTGGGGTCAGTTTTGTTAGGACCCCCCCACCTAACGTGCTTGTGGTTGCTGTGTTGTGTCCCCGTTTGTTGGGGTGACCTTGGTCATTGGTGACAGGCTGCTTCTTCTGCCCAAACTAATCAATAAGCTAACAGACAGAAATGAGTATTTAGAGATGTGAAGCCCAACCAAACAAGAGAGGTTATAGCGGGGCCCAGAGCACATTCTAAGAAATATTTCATTAACAATTCTTTTATTTTTTTGTAGAGAAATTAAACGTAACAAAACTCTAATAAAAACAAAATTGAAAGTTGGACAAAAGTACAGAGAATAAAGGAATCAGTGTAAATTCCTCCCCGGCGTGAAAGAGGTATTCATTTACATTCGGTTGATATCGTTTACTAAGAGATCATTTAGTTCCCTATTGAGGACCCTCATCTGTACTGGAGATCCTAATACATCCCTGATTGTATCATATTGGGGCTCATTATATAAGGGTCCGACGCGCCGCACTTTCGTCGGGTTTCCCGAATATTTCGTTTTGGACAATTGCCCCGGGATTTTGGTGCCTCGACGGATAGATTGTGGCGGATTGTGGCGCGGCAGAATCGGGGAGGCCGTCGGCACAACCGCGGAATTTAAAACGATTTGTGTCACAAGATCAAGCACTAATGCACCGGAAGAAGCAGGCAGCATGTTATAGAGCAGGAGGGGCTGAGCAGATTGTACATAGTGTCCTATCTGCAGGGCAGCATGTTAATCGAACAGGAGGAGCTGAGCAGATTGTACATAGTGTCCTATCTGCGGCAGCAGTGTTAGAGAGCAGGAGGAGCTGAGCAGATTGTACATAGATCCTATTGCAGGCAGCATGATAGAGCAGGAGGAGTGAGCAGATTGTCTTAGGTCCCATCTGCAGGCTGCATGTTATAGAGCAGCGGAGCTGAGAAGATTGTACATAGTGTCCTAGCAGGCAGCATGTTATAGAGCACGGAGAGCTGAGCAGATTGTACATAGCATCCTATCTGAGGCAGCATCATGTATAGAGCGGATGGAGGAGCTGAGCAGATTGTTCATGTGTCCCATCTGCAGGCTGCATGTTATAGAGCGGAGGAGCTGAGAAGATTGTACATAGTGTCCTATCTGCAGGAGGCATGTTTATAGAGCAGGAGAGCATGAGAAGATTGTACATAGTGTCCTATATGCAGGGCAGCATGTTATGAGCAGGGAGCAGAGCTGGCTATACAATAGTTTATGCTATAACAGGTAGCAGGTTACAGGCAGGAGTATATTGTCCGGATTATTCTATTTATCTTTCTCATATACCGTATATCCATCTAGGTATCGGACTCATGTGGAATTTATTTTTACGTCAGAAATTACGTTAGAACAAATTTACATGTATCAAATTATAAATTATGGTAAACTCACATGACGACCTTAAGAACCTCATGTAGGGAGAGAATCTTGGCTCCATCTGGCCCGCCGCCCCACCGTATAATAGTCTTAAGCAGCAGAAATATTTATTATTCTGGCCGAATAATCATTTAAAATAATCCAAGAACAATTCTCCAGGAATATCTGAGCAACCGCTGGATTTGACGAGATTCTTTCACCCAGATGTCGTGTATAAAGCGCGGCTTATAATGATGAGCCCCCCCTGCCCCCTGTAGACGAATCTTTAAACCCCTTTATAGAGAGCAATGCAGTTTGTGAGATCCTCACTAATGCCGACATATCATACATCTCCCTCCAGGGCACATCTTAAGGAACGCTCTATTATTGAGGTGCAACTTCAATCTGGGGGTCGTAATGCGAAACGATACCAGAACCCCCCACTATAATGTATAGGTTATACTATGGTCTCTCATAGGAGCAAGAACCTAATAGCCTCAAGACTCATGGGCGCTGGTCAAATTTTGCACATGGATAAGGTTACGCCTTGGCATATTAGGGTCAATTTACCATAGTCAAGCTATCCTTCGCTCTTCGTGGAAGGCAAGGTATACATTGAACATGGCTGGTCATAGATATTTTGGGGGGAATTGCGTTGTACCATGCCCATTTCTATTGGATGGCAATTATTATCTCTAGAAGAACCCCAAGTGGGGTAGAAAAGGATCAGAACTAATACAAAGACATAGGGGGTCATTTACTAGGACGGAACCGATTCGCGTTTTTCCGACGTGTTACCCAATATTTCTGATTTGCGCCGATTTTCCCGTATTGCCGGGATTTTGCGCAAGCGATCGGATTGTGCCGCATCGGCGCCGGCATGCACGCGACGGAAATCGGGGGCGTGGCCGAGCGAAAACCCAGACGGATTCGGAAAAAAACGCTGCATTTAAAAACAATAAAGTGTCGCTTGGGAAGCGCTTACCTTCACTAGGTCCGGCTCGGTGAATTTGAGTGCGTTAGATGCTTTCAGCGCAAGCAACGCCACCTGGTGGACGATAGGAGGAACTACCTTGATGAATCCCGGCCGGACCCAAGTCCACCGCAGAGAACGCGCCGCTGGATCGCGAACGACGGGTAAGTAAATCTGCCCCATAGAGGCCTGTAGCTTCGAAGTAGAAATATATTGTTATTCTTGACCCACTTCCATCATCCTTGGATAGAATAGTAGCCTCTATTCAATTGCCCGCTTCCCCAGGATTGGGCTAGAGCTTGGGTCTACTGAAGGCCTTCCATCAGCCCCTTGGAAAAAGATCATCTAAATAGTAGCATCTAAATTCAGTTTGTCCTCTATAGCCTATTAATTGCCTAGAGCCTGGATTCACTTGAAAATATTCTGGTGGCTCACTTCCATCAAACCCCCTGGATAAAGACCATAGTAGCATCTAAATTCTTGTTCTCTCTAGTCCAGTATTGACAAGAGCCTAGGCAAAAGAAAAATTCTTGTGGCCCAACTTCAACCCTTTGGATATAGACTACAGTGGATCTTAAATTCAGTTGGCCCCTCTGGCCCATATTGTCTTAAGCTGGGGCCATTAGATGATATTCGGTGGCCACTTTCCATCAGTCCCCTTGGATATAGACTGCAGTAGGATCTAAATGCGTTGTCCTCTCTGGCCTATTAGCTGCCTAGAACCTGGGCCCGGGTAGATGATATTCTGGTGGACCCACCTTCCACCAGCCCCTTGCAGATAGACCATAGTAGCATATAATTCAGTTGTCCACTCGGCATTAGTTGACCTTAGCCTGGGCCTACTAGACAATATTTTGGTTGCCACCTTTCTATGACCCCTTGGATATAGACACAGCAGCATCTACATCAGTTGTCCTCTTTGGCCTATTCCTTGCCTAGAGCTTGGGCCCACTAGAAGATATTCTGGCGGTTTACCTTCCAGCGCCCTGGATAATAGACTCCAGAAATCTAAATTCATCACCCATTATTTTTCTTGAGGCTGGGCCCACTATTGATATTAGGGTGGCCCCACTTTCCATCATCCCCTTGGATAAAGACTTAGTAGCATCTAAATTCAGGTGTCCTTTCTGGTCGAGAATTGCCTAGAGCCTGGGCCCTCTAGATGATATTCTGGTACCACACCATCCATAACCCCTTGAATATAGACTTTTATACATCTAAATTTAGTTGTCCTCTCTGTCCCAGTATTGTGGCTAGAGCCGAGTCCACTACTGATATTCTGGTGACTCACCTCTCCTCAACCCCTTTTATATTACCCTAGTAACATCGACATTCTTAGTTCTTTTGGGTTCAGTGTTGTTTATGAGCATTGGTTTAGACCCACTGCAGGTTCTACACCATACATCAACATGGATGTGGGCCTATTTCAAAATGAAGTCTAGGCACCTAAGGAACCTATGCTGTGTTCTTGAATCACACCGAAAAATTGAAAAAATTCACCCATGAAATGAAAACTTCTGCAAAGCTTTGATAGATATGTTCCGCCACAGCAGCAATAGAGCGAAAAGGATATTCTGAAAATCACGTCCCCAGAGTTGTTGAATTTTCTCTAAGTACAATTTAATATCTAACTTTTTTGTGTGGGGGTGGGTCATGGTTGTGTATTGAATAGATAAAGTTTTAACAGGCAATGCTTTAGGGGAAAAATATGCAAATTAGCCCTTCTCCTAATACCACGTCCTTACTATAATACGCAATGGTCGCTTGCTACAAGCTATGGCCTCCACCTGCCAACACTGACGCCTGCCATGTAAACCATTGGAGTACATCAGCGCCTTATTATTACCTATACCATAAATTGTATACTCCTCATTCACTGGTAATGGCCACGACGGCTGCTGAACGGCGGCTCTCAGCTGGATCAAATATATAATGAGTGACAACAGATATTATATTTTAGTGGAAATAATTCCATAATACCAAGTCATGTGGTAGGTAGCAATAGAAGCAGAAAACTCCCTGGTTTGAAACCTGCCGCACCATTCTCCCGACTGAAGAAGTGGCTTTTATCACTGATATTGTGCGTTCCGGCTGTTCAGCTGGTGAACAGCTGCCCCGCCCCTTATGTCTGTCGCTTTTACTTGTTAAATGGTTCATTTAACTTTAGATGGAACTCGAGTTTTTCATGTAGTTTAGAGGGTGGCATAAATTCCATTCTTGTTTAGGTGGGGATCCCTCCGGCGAGAAGAACATCGGGGCGGAATTTTCAATGCGTCGCAGCTGTAAAACCGGTGGAATAGGGTCCGGAGGAAAGTTACAGAAGAAGGACTTGTTCCGTGTAATTATAGTAACTAGACTCAAAGCTAGATCCATAATTTGTGAAAAATGATGATGACAAGAGGAGAGATTCTATATATGAGGATTCCATGTCATATCAAAACGGTACATCACATGATTCATCCTGCTTCTTTTTTTCATTCACGTGTGGTGCCGAAAAATCGGAATGCATCATGTCCAGTATGGTCTCAATATGACCAAAACAATGGGGCAGTATTATCTACCCGCGTCCATTCGCGATCCAGCGGCACGTCTCTGCGGAGGATTCGGGGTCTTCGGCGATTCACTAAGGTAGTGCGCCCGATTTCCACTAGGTGTCGTGCACTGAAGTCCGTCGGAGTTCACTGAAGTTCACCAAAGCCAGGCCGGGTGGCAGGTAAGTGTGTATCAAGCGACACTTTTTTAAAAAAAATACGGAGGTTTTTTCCGAATACGTGGGTTTTCTTATGCCACGCCCCGGATTTCCGTCGCGGCATGCCGGCGCGATGTGCCACATCCGATCGCGTGCGCCAAAATCCTGGGGCCAATTCAGGGAGAAAATCGTCCGCAAAACGTTTAAAATTCGGGTTAAAACGACGTAAAAACGTGATTCGGGCCCTAGAATGACCCCATTGTCTTCTACTCAATCTGAGGTCTCCTTCCATGTCCTCATCATTATTTTTTCTGTTTGTTATTACAATTATGTCCTTGACTATCTAGTTTGGGGATTGGCAGCAGCTTTTGCATAATCCGGTAAAGTTGGTAATGTTGCCTTTGCCTAGGAGACAGGGCCAAGTTCCTTTGCCATGAGGAAGGGACTACCATTTTAGAAAACCACAATAACCATTACGATCCCTAGTTGTTTCCAAAACCAATGAAGACTGCGAAGTAATCAGGAGCTGCGTACAGTAATGAGGGGCACATATCCAGCACAAGGCGAGGTTTTTTCCTGGCCATGACTCCATGTCTCCCATCTGCCGCAGGTGTGCTACTAAAAAAGAACAACATCCACAAAATTTAAGTAGAAGCTTTGACATTTTCAACGGATTTGGTTCAGGCAATTGGTAAATAACTTATTTTTCCCATGAAAAGCTCCTAAGCTTTTTTTTCACTCACCATCTGGAATGAGGAATCTAGCCTCAACTTAGGCCCTCTAGACTCTAGCCTAACTTAGCCCCACAAAATGTTACCTGCCTGCTTGCTCAGGGTATCCTAGGTGATACGGGCAACCACGAAGACAATCCCTTCGTATATCAGAAAAACAAGACTCACAAACACACAAAGGTGAGGTCAAGATCCGGTTCATAACAAGATAGCGAGTATGGCACAAAATGTCAAAAGGGATAGTCCAAGGTTGAAAACAAGATTGGAAACCAGAGATATTGAAGTATAGCGCGCAAACAGAAACAGAAGCTAAGTCAGTCATATAAACAGCAGAAGAAACAGGTTGTGAACAAGATCTATATATGTGACCCAGAGCTCAGTCCCCAGATGACGAAGGAAAAGGGCCTGTCTATCCCAGCAGTTAACTCTTGTTGGCTATAGCCGAGCTGCACAGGACTAGGGGTAGGTGTTCAATTAGTCTCAATTCCGCCCAGAAACATAAGGCACAGTTCACACCATGAAAAAAGTCAAGCAAAAGAAAATATCAACTCACACATACGCCGCATTCTGTCAGACAAAAGATGATGCTGGCACAGAGCCCCTAAGTATTTTCCATAATGTCCGAAGTGCAGTAAAAAGATTAGGTTTCGATTTGTTTTGCCTTACAATTGCTGAACTACAAACCAATAGATTGTTTATCTCTAGTCCAATTAGGAGATGATCAACTCTTTTTGTAGTGTGGTGTGAGGGGTCAAAGGCAACATTTTGCAAAAAAAGATGCAAACATGTGGTTGATGCAGTAGTGTTTATGGTGTGATATCGGCCCACAACAACTGGCTAATTGGTGGGGGGCGCTGGAGGAAGGAAGCAAACCTATTCTAGCGAGACCTCTATTCGGTTGGTCACTGATAGTAGATTACATCATAAACTGGACCATAGAACCCCGGTTTTGGACCTCTCAGTAGGTGGTGCGGTCAGTGGTTTAAGAAGTCTTAATAAATTTCGTTTGTAATTTAGGCTTTGTTCTCCTTCTTGATAACAATAGACTACATTATTCATTTCTCCCTTTAATCTGAGATTGGAGGGAAGCACCATGATTTCTTCTTAACAGGATCCTTCCAGCCTTTGGCGGCAAACCAAACGCTTCACCATGACTACCTCAAAGGTTTCTCACCTTGGCAGATGCCCCAAGTATCTCAGTCACGGGATGATTTGGAAGTCTTCCAAGACGTGTGAGTGTTCACTCATCAGCAGTCACGGGTGTAGCTTTCGGTCATGGGCAGCGGGCAGCTTCTCCTAGGCTTTATTGTACAGCTAAGCAAAGCAATGGCCATTAATCCTAACGCCAAGAGGGCAAGAACATCATATATTACACACAAGGTCACTATAAATAGTCCTTCTTGCACATTGTTTGTCTTGTTTCCCACCACATAATTGTTAGATAGAGTTGTCACAAGTTTTTTTACTTCATGCTTCCATAGACAGTTGAAAACAACTTACATCAGAACAGGTTGAAAGCACAGAATACGAGAAAATGGTATGTTATAATAAAAAATTTGAAGCAATCGGATTTAGTTAGAGATGAGCGAACATACTCGTCCGGAGCTTGATGCTCGATCGAGCATTTACGTAACGTAACTGCCGTTGCTCGGAGAGTTATTCGCTTTACGATCGAGAAAGAAAATGGCAGCCCCCGCCGTTTTGCTTTTGGCGGCCAGGAAAGAAACAGAGCCAATACAACAAGCCAGGAGACTCTGCACTCCACCCAGCACATGAAGTGGTACCCTAACGTCGATAGCAGTTGGTTGGCTGGCCAGAAATCAGGGGACCGGGGATAGACTACCGCTGCCCGCACTGCTCGCTCATTCTCTGTATGATGCGCTAGGAGAGAGCTGCTGCTGGTCAGGAAAGCGTGAGGGCGTTATCTTAGCTTCTGTTAGGCAGGAGTGATTCTCCAGAAACCCAACAGCCCCTTCTTAGGCTACAATACGTTTATACTTTTTTTAATTGGCTTTGGGTTTTTTTTGGGGGGGGTGGGCTTGCTGGCACTAGAGTGCACGCTAGTCCCATATTGTGAGGAATTAGCAGGGGGACTTGCTACCGTGTGTTTAGCTCTTGTGACCAAACATATCCACCTCAAAACACCAAAGTGGAAAATTTATTTAGGGGTTGATTATTAGGCACAGTCGGCCATTCCTTTTGATTTTACGTTTATTTTTATAAACTCAGCGTCATCTCATCTGAGCATATAGTAGTGTAGTGTGGCTTTAATACTTGGCTAGAAAAATAGCCATTTAGGAGAATCCCAAACGGCTTACGTACGGACTACAGTAGACGTTAATATATTGATTTCTGGTTTGATCTGCGGTGGGCTGTTACTTGCTGCCAGTGCTCTTAATAGCAAAGGGTGAGCAATTGGAGTGAGGACTTGCGACCACGGTTTTCGTTAGTGAACGCACCTATCCATTGGCAAAAAAGACCGAAGAGTGGGAAATTTAGTATAGGTGGGATTTCAATTCGGCACAGTCTGCCATTTGTCCTTCTTTTTTTACGTTTATTTGTTTAATAACTCAGTGTCATTCATCTGGCCAAAAGTAGTGGGTTTCATACTGGCTAGAAAATAGCCATAGAAATAGGTAGTAGGATAGCATCGTTTGGTTTTACAATAACAAAACACAAAAAAAAAAAAAAAAACACAAAAAAAAGTTAAAAAAAAAAAATAAAGTTATAACTCTCATTTCAAAAAAAATGTTAACACGAGGGCTAGGGGTAGGGACGCGGGGCGGGGAGTGGGCGGTCCAAACTACTGCAGGGGGTCCAGAGGACGTTGGGTCCTGGGCGGGGGTGAGACACCACCTGCTATGAGGGAGCAGGGGGAAGCCGCCAGAGCTAACTCCCTAGGTTCATGTCTGAAGTTTATGGGGACCGTGGTAGAGCACTGTTGAGGCCAGAACAGTGGAACAGGTGTGTCGTGGATTGCCGACAATGCTTCGAGCAATTTGTCCCACCAGTCAGTCTTCCACGCACAGGTCCACCCATGTCACCGAAATCGGCACTCCTCCAGCTCCTGCCCCCTCAGCCTCCTCCCCCCTAGTCTGCCCCCTCCAGCAAAAATTTGCCATTTGAAACCGGAATACTATGAGAACTGTTTTCTGGGACCCTTCCCACAGTCACCAAACCAATGGTCCGGTGATGATGAGCAATTTTCCGATGCCCAGGTTTTCCACCAGTCGCAGTTGTGGGTGATGATGACCGTGTGGACGTACTGGGGAAGAAGTGTGTAAGAGGTGTCCGACGATGAGGAGAAACGGTTGTCAGGACATAGTGGGGAAGTTGTTGTCAGGGCAGAAGTCCGAGGGGGGGGAGCAGGACTGAGGGATCGGAGGATGATGAGGTGACAGACCCAAGCTGAGGTGAGAGGCGGGTGAAAACAGTGCTCTGAGACGGAGGAGAGTCCTCGACAAGGAAACAGGTTGTTGGAAGAGGCAGTGGTGGGCCAGAGGAGCGGCAGGGCCAGAAGCTGGTGCATCAGCGCCAAATGTGTCAACTAGTAAGCTCTCCGTGGCGAGGGCTCTTGCGGCGAGGGCTAGATCTTCAGAAGTCTGGAGGTTCTTTAAGAAAACACGGATGACCGACGGACTGTGGTGTGCCAAATTTGCAAACCAGGATCAGCAGGGTTCCCCCCTAATAGCTTAACTACCACAGTAGGCGCAGGAATATGAATGCTAAAACACCCAATCAGTAGCAAACAAGCGCGTTCACTCTGGCCGGTGAAACCCAATGACTCCTTAACTGTGTCAGCTGATTATTCATCCCCCTGCCCAGGACCCTGCCACAAAAAACCCCCGATCGTCGCCTCCACGATATACAACAGAATCCACCAGAGTTCTTCAGCTCTCCATACCCCCAGACGCTGGAGCGGACAAGCAAATATATGAACCCACCCGCACGCCCAAAGCCCTTAATGGGGCCCACATTCTCCAGATTGCTAAGCTGGAGATGGTTGCACATAGGCTAGTAGAGACGAGGCACTTTCGCAGCCTCATGGCGGTCGGCCGGCCCTCGGTATTCGGTCACGCGCCACTACTTTTCCGAGGTGCCCGTCCCAGCCCTGCAACCAGCACGTGTAGACAAACATAATAAGTGCCCTGACCAACGCGTTTCTGCCAAGTCACCTGACCACGGGACCGTGACGAGTGCTGCCGGGCAGGGCCCACTATAATCGCTGACGGCACATTGGGTAACTTGGTGGAGGCTGGGACGAGCTCGGACCCTTGCGGCTGGTCATATATGCCGACGCCGAGGATTGCGGGGCCTACCCGGTCCAGGTGTCAGGCCGTACAATGCCTCTGCCTCTCCCACCCCTCCTCCACCTCCTCTCCGAACTGGACCATCGGGGCATGGCGCATCAGTTCGGGTAGCTGTAGGCCCAGCAGCAGTGTGCCGTCGCTAAGCGACAGCAGGTCGGTGCTCAAACTGCTGAGGCCTAGGCGATATAAACTAAAAGGCACACCGCCCAAGAACTATTACAGGGCATCACGGCCGCAGAATGATTGTGGCTGGCACCGATGAACCTGAAGCCAGGATGTTGTGTTGTGACAACGGCCGTAAACCTGGTGGCGGCTCGCAACTCGGCGACTGACACCTGTGCCATGCCTGGCCCATGTGTTTACATCGGATAGTCAGCGTTCCTCAAGACATACCCCATCTGTCTGATTTCTCACGAAGCGTGCGCCGCTCTGTGCGCATTTCAGGAAGTCAAGCACAGATTGCTGCACTCTCAGGGCCAGCGCAGAGCCGCTCAACTGACCACGTCACCGACTGTTGTGCGACGTGCCCACGAGGTGGATTCAACACTGACCATGTTATCCGACGTTTACAGCAGCGCGAGCGATTGTAGACTGCCAGATGTCAACTCCACAGAATGGTAGTCAGGTCCAGTCAGCTTCATCAAGTCTACAATGAGGAGTGGCGTGGATTTGTCTGATATGTAGGTGCTGAGACTGTGAGGAGTCAACACGCTGGCAAGTGGCGATGCCGCCATCATCAGCCATCAATCCCGTGCTTGAGCCTGTGAAAACTCTCTGGTCAGCATGCAGTCGGAAGCTTTGCGCTCCTCCTCAGTGGGAAGAATGTTCCCTTGTTGATAGCCAAAGCACCCTTAGGGCTGTTTCTCAGCGCATATCGGAGGAGGTGGAGGAGGATGAAGGAGGAGAGGAGGAGACTGTTGGCGAGACACAAGAGGGACCATGTTGAGTCTTCACTGTTGAGCGTGTATGGGCAGAAGAAGCGGCGTTGGAGGAGTTGGGGGAGGAGGAAATGGACAGTCAGGACGTGAGGGGAGTGAATTCTTACGCGTTGGTACTCTGGCGCGCATATGGCAGATTTCATGCTAGGCTGCCTATCCCGTGACCCTCGCCGTTCAAAGAATTTATTCCAGCACCGATTACTGGGTGTTCCACTGTCACTCTCCCTGGACCCACGGTAACAAGCAAATCTTTCCACTATCACCCTGGGAGAGGAAAGGAGTGTGAGAATGCAGGCGAATACCAGCGGGCCTTGGTATGACAAGATGAAACAGTATTTCCCTTCTGACAGCGCTAGCGGCAGAGTGCCGTAGTTCTGCGGGAAAGTAGCGAGGGAGAGTAGGCGAGCAGCAGCTTGTCCAGCACTGGCAAGGGTACGCTTTACAAGGCTGGCCGCTTTATGTACCCCAGCAAGACAACTGTCAATGTCCCCATCTCGGCAGAGAGTAGGGCTGATCATGTACAGAAGATGGTGGAGGGAGTACGTAGTGACCATATCATCGTCATCCTAAATGATCACACAGCTCCCTACAATACTGGGTTTCAAAGCTGGACATGTGGCACGAACTGCGCGCTGTACGCCTTGGAGGTCTTGCCTGCCCTGCCGCTCGCGTTTGTCCGAGCGGGTTGTCAGTGCCGCTGGGGCATAATCACCGATAAGCGTACGCTGTCGATGACAGCGCTACAGGCTGACGCTTTTATCAAGATGACTAAGCCTGGTTTCTCCTAATTTCCAATCTTCCACAGGTGAAGGAAGCTCAACCTGAATAATTTATCCACTCCTCCTCCTCCTCATTCTCTCTTCCCTCCTCTTTGTACGTAAAGCAGAGGAACTGGACTTTTTTGACAGGGCCCAGCTGGCTCTAGCTATAGTACTTTATGCATGTTAATTTTCTGGAGGGCCCCTACCTGCTACTATGAGTTGGAAAAAACTTTTTGATGCCACATACAGGCCACTCAATCTATTCAATTTTTCTGGCGGGCCAACCTACCTGTCTGGTTTGAACTTTTTGGATGCACATCGGCACTCAATCTCGTCCATTTTCTGGAGGGCCACCTACCTGCTCCTCTGGTTGGAAACTTTTTTTGGACGCCAACATACAGGGCAACTTAATCTATTCAATTTTTTTTCTGGAGGGCCACCTACATGTCCTTCTGGTTGAAAAACCTTTTTTGGACTGCCACATAAGGCACTACAATGGTATTCCATTTTCTGGAGGGCCACCTACTGCTCCTCTGGTTTGAAACTTTTGGATGCCACATGCAGGCCACTCAATTATTCATTTTATGGAGGGCCACCTACCTGCTCCCTCTGTTTGAAATTTTTGGAATGCCAATACGGCATTATCCAATTGAATTGTCTCCATAGCAGCCTCCACACGTTGTCTCCATTGCTACCTCCAAAAGCTCGTCATTATAGCTCATCCATACATCGCTCCCTTTATCAAACGAGGTGTGTCAGGCAAAAATTGGGTTGTGTTCATGGATTCCACATCACAGGTGTTAACTTGTGCACCCTGCTGTGTTTATCCACAAAATACCTGGCAAACTTTTACATTACGATATATTTCAGCGCTTCGTTGCGCATCTGTTTAATTCCCTAACCCGCATATCTAAAACTTAATAAGAACGCTAATACACTGATCTTATCCAAAAGGTTATTAGAAGTGCTGTTGTTTGCGGAGTAGCCTAGAGACAGGGGCTTGGAATGGCGAAAGCTCGCTCTGCGCAGCGGAGAGCCAGGCTACATCCAAGAACCAACTAACATCGTTTATACTGCAGGCACCTTTAATCGACTTACTAGTTCACTGCCTCATACAGGCAGATATTTCAAAAGTGCTGTGTCAGGGGCCGACTTTTGGGTTTGTTTCATGGCTTCCACAACAAACTTGTTACTTGGTGCCACCAGGCGTGTAATCCTAAAAATATAATGGCAAACTGTTCCCATTTACGGATATTATTTCAGCGCTTCTTGCGCATATGTTTCCATTCCCCTCACCCCCATATTCCAACTTATAGAACGCTTACTACACTTAACTTGGTGGAGGATGGGACCGAGTCTGACCCTGGCGGCTGGTCATATACTGCCGAAGCAGAGGATTGCGGGGCCTACTCGGTCAGTGTTTCAGGCCTTACTATGCCGTCATACTCCTCCCCACCCACCTACTCCAACTACTCCTCCTCCTCCGAATTACCATCCGTGGGCATGGAGACATCAGTCGGTAGCTCTAGGCACAGCAGAGTTGCCGTCGCCTAAGCGACAGCAGGCGGTGCTCAAAAATGCGGAGCCTAGGTGATAAAAGGCCCAAATAAAACACCGCCAGAGCTATGACAGGGATTCACATCAAACTTGTTAACTTTGTCGCCACCGTTCTGTGTAAAGACCACAAATACAATATAATGGAAAACTTGTTTATTTAGGATATTATTTCAGCGCTGCTTTGCGCAGATGTTACATCCCCTCACCGACCATACCCAAACTTATAAGCACGGTACTACACTTGATCTTATACAAAAGGTTCTTAGAGTTAGAAGTGCTCAGTTTGGGGAGTATAGCCTAGAGACAGGGGCTTGGAGGCGAAAAGCTCGCCATGGCAGCGGAGCGCAGCTCCATGCCAAGATCCAACTAACATCGTTTTAAACTTGAGCACCTTTAATTATACTACTAGTTCATGGCCTCCAACATTGGTTCCCATATCAAACGAGTGTGTCAGGCAGAATTGTGGCTTGTTTCATGGCTTCCATGTTAACTTTGTCGCCACCCTGATGGGTAAATCCACAAAATATACTGGACAAACTTGAATCATGTACCGATATTATTTGAGCGATTCTTGCTCCACTCATTTCCTCTCTGCACCCATTGGTTTGAAGCTGAGTCCATTTAGGGTATGTTGCCATGACACTACTCTAGCCGGCCGCTGCTGCCGACTGCCGCTGCCTTTGCATGCCGTCCCCTATAGTGTAGGGCAATTATTGGAAGATGTTTTAGATGCTTATCTAGCCGCATTCGGTCACTCTGTATTGGCCATGCTGTTGCCCATTAATTTGGCATAATGGTGCAGATTAAAGCAGCCTCAGAGGCATCATGCATGCTGCCCCGCTGGTTCCTGTCCATTTCCGTGACTGTTTCCATCCTTTTTGAGGTTCCCAGGTGTTTGGCAAGTTCCGGGCAGAGCCTGGTCCCCTTGAAAGAAAAATGCCGAGTCTCCCATTGACTTCAATGGGGACGTTACTCGCAACGAGCACTTCGAGCACGGGAAAAGTTTCCGTCTTGCGAATATGTTAAATGAGTAACCCGAGAAGTTTCGTATGCCGTCATCTCAGATTAGTCGAGTGATCTGGGTCTAAGGATTCACTTTTTTGTTTTCAAAGTGAAATAGGTAGTTGAAGGAGTAGCAATCTTGCAGCTGGTAGAAGGTTTAACTGATTGCTTGTAACGCTATCTCGTCTCCTCCCTGGTACAATGCCTCTATATAGAAACACTGACCTCTCAGTACATCCTAATGACCAATAGATTGACTGTCAAGCCTTATCCCCTCCCTCTCCCTGTACAATGACCTCTATATAGATAACAGGGACCCATCATTACATCCACTACTGAAAAGATGAGTCACAGCTTATCCCCTCCCCCTCATGACAATGTCCTCTATATATATAACACTTGACCCATCATACATCACTACTGAAATAGATTGATGTCCAGCCTTATTCCCTCCCCCCTCCCTGTACAATGAATCTAGATAGGATAACACTGCAACCATCATTACATCACTACTGACAACGATGATGTCACAGTTTATCTCCTCCCCATCCCCTGTGTTACAATGACCTCTTATAGATCACAATGACCCATCATTACATTCACTACTGACCAATATTGATGTCAGAGCTTATCTCTCCCCCCCTGATACTATGACTCTATATAGATAACATGTGACCCATCTTACCATCACTAATGATAATAGATGATGTCACAGCTTATCTTCTCCCATACTGTACAAGGACCTCTATATAGAGATAACATGACCCATCATTACACACTACTGACAAAGATGATTGTCACAGCTTATCACTCCCACTCCATGTACAAGACCCTCTATCTAGTAATACTGACACATCTAAATCACTACTGACAATATATGAGTCACAGCTTATCTCCTCCCCCTCCCTGTACAATGTCCTCATATAGATAACACTGACCCATCATTAATTCACTACTGACAATAGATGATGTCACAGCTATCTCCTCCCCTACCTGTACTAGGACCTCTATATAGATACCACTGACCCCTCATTACATCATAGGACAATAGATTGATGTCACAGCTTTTATCCTCCCCCTCCTGTACAATGTCCCTCTATATAGATAAACACTGACCAATCATTACATCATACTGACAATAGATGATGTCAAGTTTATCTCCTCAACTCCCTGTTTACACTGACCTCTATATCGATACACTGAACCATTATTAAATTACTACGGAATAGATGTGCACAGCTTATGCCCCTCCCTCTGTACATGACCTCTATATAGAACATGACCCATATTACATCCACTACTGAAATAGATGATGTCACAGCTTATATCCTCCTCCACCTCTGTCAATGGACCTCTATAGAGATAACACTAACCCATCATTACATCACTACTGACAATAGATGATGTCACGCTTATCCCTCCCCATCCCGGTACAAGACCTCTATATAGATAACACATGACCCATCATACACACTACTGACAATAGTGATGTCACAGCTTATCTTCCTCCTCTCCCTGTACAATGTCCTCTATTATAGATAACACTGACCCATCATTACTCATACGACAATAGATGAGTCACAGTTATCTCCTCCCCTCCCGTACAATGACCTCTATAAGATAACACTGACCATCATTACCCACTAATGACAATAGATTGAGTCACAGCTTATCTCCTCTCCTGTAAATGGCCTATATATAGAATAACACTGACCCGCATACATCACTAATGACAAAGATGTTGTCAAGCTTATCCCGCCCCTCCCTGTTACAAGTCTCTATATAGATAACACTGACCCATCATTAATCACTTCTACTGACAAAGATGATGCACAGCTTATCCCTCCCCCTCCCGGTACAAGGACTCTATATAGATAACACTGACCCATCATTACATCACTACTGAACAATAGATGATGTCACAGTTATCTCCCTCCCCTCCATGGACAATGACCTCTATATACTCAATACTGACCCATCATACAATTCACTTAATGACAATAGATGATGTCAACAGATTATCTCCTCCCCTCCTGTATAATGTCCTCCTATATTTAGAAACACTGACCCACATTACATCAATACTGACAATAGATGATGTCACAGCTATCCCCTCCCCCTCCCTGGTACAATGACCTCCTATATAGATACCATGACCCATCATGTAATCACTACTGACAATAGATGATGTCACCGCCTTATCTCCTCCCCCTGTACAATGTCCTCTAAAGATAACACTGCCCCATCATTAACATAGCTAACTACATAGATGTCTGTCACAGCTTATTCCTCTCCTCCTCCCTGTACAATGACCTCTATATAGATAAACTCACCCATCATTACATCATACTGACAATAGATGATGTCCAGCTTATCCCCTCCTCCCCTGTATAATGAACTCGCAATGAGATAACACGACCCATCTTTACATCTACTACGGACAATAGATTTGTCACAGCTTATCCCCTCCCCCTCCATGTACAATGACCTCTATTTTGGGTATTGCTCATACTTAGTTGTTAATTCCTTTTTGTGCTGTTAAATGAGGCTGTAGCAACCCATAGAATGCCAGATGTAAGTCTGCTGACCAGGATTAAAATGCAGGATTTTAGTTAAACAAATGTAGAAGGAACAAGGAAATTAAAAAAAAATATTTATACTTTTTTTGTATACATGTACAATCCTAATATAGAACATTCTAGAACATCACAGCGGCCACATGGGTCTTCTTATCGTTGTCCTGTAAGTATTAAAATCCAGCAGAGGAGATGTAAATCATCAGGACAGGTGCAGGCAATGAAGCATCACTTTTCGGCCTATAATCAACCAGGTTTGATGTTCAGACGTGCCACGCACAAAAGAAAACATAAAAAAAAAAAACCCCCCCAAGAAGCAAGATGAAATTAAACATGAAACAAAAGCCTCGGCGCGGGATAAGGCAAGTTTGCACATTTCATTTTGAAATATTGTTATAAAAGACCGTCGTCTTTCTTTTCGGCGTCTTTTGTCCGTCTCTTGTACGATTAATTTCACTTGTATCTTTCTGTCCCTGATTGAATTCTTAAGGACGGTCCAGTTAGCTCCTTCGTGATTTAATGTCCTCATTTGGTTACCTTATCTTTATTTCCTTTCAAATTTTTCCCTTCTCTATCAATCGCCCACTGACGAATAGCAGGAAACAAGAAGGCTCCTTTCTAAGAATCAGATCACGCTCCGTTCACTGGGCATCTGGATATCTCCTTTCAAGAGGGCCGCAGCAGCCAGGTGAAAATCTGTTGCTCGCTGCTTTTTTCTAAAGGGCAGCGAGAACCCAGATAAAGTCAGGCTTAAGACGGAGAGCTTACGCGGTCCTCGTAAGACTCAATCATTGTCCTATCGCACGTTTGCGTCAACCTCGGCGTTATTGTTTCTGCCGATACTCGATACCGTATGTCTGCCAAGTCAACATTGCTTGAAGCATTTGGATTTAAAAAATGAGTCTACCTTCTCCAGACACTTTTATGGTACTTTCTGTGGGAATAAATATGTAAGCATTGTTACGGGACAGCAGAACGCCGGCCAAGATGGAGACTTGACGGGATTCCTTAATCCTTATGTGCAGAACTGTTGTCCAGAACTTTTTTTCTAGTAAAGTCCAACGATGTTGTGCTTACAGGTGTATATGCAACTCGGACTTAGACCCATGGGAACTGGAAGGGTCCAAAGTAAAACACTTTTTATTTTTTTTTTTGGGGGGCCTGTAGTGCTCTTTTGAGGATCCCACCCGAGGGTGCCTACCGGCCCCACGTCAGGGTCCTTTATTGGCGTTGTGGCCTGAACTTCCTGTTTTTGCTGAGGTGGAGATTGAGGATTTTTTCTTTCTGTGATCTCTCATGATGCTTTGTCTGCGGAAATTAAGGGTGGAGGGAGGGTCTTAAAAATGAAAATAGGGATAGGTTTGCACTTTTAAGGATTTCAGGTTGGTCACTTAGTAGACTGGGAGTTTAGGGGGTCTGGGGGTGAGGAACTGGTGTGAGATCTGATCAGGAGATTGTGGGTCTGAGTTGTTTGAGAGGTTTTTTCTTTCCGGTATTAGTATTTTCGCAATATAAGGCGCACCAGAGTATAAGGCGCACATCAATAAATGCCGCTAAAACCATCTAGGTCTATATAAGGCGCACCGGATTATAATGCCACACCTGATTATAAGGATGATAGATGCCCAGCAGGTGCGACTGGGCACAGTTCAAGGCCAGGCTGTTGTCGTAAGTACGGTTCATATAGAGGCGCACGGATAGAAGGCGCACCCTCAATCAATAAATGCCTGACTAAACATTCTAGGTTTAATATATAAGGCGCACCGGATTATAAGGTGCCCATTTTAAAGTCGCTAAAACTATAGGTTAATATATAAGGCGCACGGATTATAAGGCCACACCTGATTACTAAGATGAGGGACCAGCAGGTGGCAGACCTGTGACGTTACAGGCAGATGTTGTCTGTAAGTACGGTTCATATCTAAGGCACACTGGACTATAAGGCGCCACCTGATTATAAGGATGAATGACCCAGCAGGTGGCAGACCTGTGACACAGTCAAGGAGTGTTTCGTAAGTACGGTTCATAAATAAGGCGCACATGTGGACTATAGGCCGCCACCTTGATTTGAGAAAACCAAGGGATTTTTTTGTGCTCCTTATAGTCTGAAAAATTACCAGTATTACTATGGGCAGCCAATCAATACACTAGCCATGAGTGAATCTGGCGTCACTCCTTCCACTTCTATGTATTCTAGCAGCTGATGTCATTTTCCCACACTGATAAAACTATTGATTATCTTGGGCATGTGAGGTCATCACTAGCAATTGAGGTACAATCCTTTTGTGTACCATAAAGACTGCCCCGGGCCAGGGAACAAGCCTAAAGGGACCCTGTAAGAGCGATTTTGGCCAGGTAAACCACTAAACCCTATGGACGGTGGTTGTTGGTTGAGTGTCCGACAGTTTTCGATTGTTCTTGTAAAAATGGGTCTGGTTCTCATAATGGTTCTTGAGTTTTTCAAAAAAGAATCCTGACAAATGACTTCTAGTATTTGAGGACTGGGAAGTTCATTGGGAGTTCTGTTGTAGTAGGATTACAGGTAGTGAGCCGTAAGCGGAACAAAGAAGATTAATAATAGGTGGAACGATAGACAAAAATGGGACAGAAGTCTTTGTCATTGTGAGAGTCATTAGGCCTGCTCAGAGGTTTGAGTATGGTTGTTTGGGGTGGGTTTGGTCTAATTCTTGAGTTCCGAGGAATAAAACACTCTGCACTGTAAAACAAAAATCATTAAACATATAAAAATAATTAATAAAAAAAATTAAATATATATAATATAAATATATGTACCTAAGGAGGACAGTGGGGGATATATCTAAACAATCGTATGATGGCTCCCCGGATCTTCAGTATAGTCAGACGCTCCGGAGGTTATATAGAGATACTTTGAGTTGGGTTGGGGTGCAACCGTGCTGCAACCCAGTTCTTATCAGATTGGCAGACAGAACAGCCAATACGGCAATATCTATCAGGGTTGCGTTGCCAAAAAACAAAACCCAAATGCCAAGTTGGGTTGTTCATCTCTATAAGCTACCATCCATAATGGAAACTTAGAGATAGGGTTCAGCTTATTTATGATTGAAATCAAAAGTCAATGGGGCACATTACTTACCGGTACATGCGCTGATACTCCGTATCCGGAGGTCCGATGGAATGAACTATGCGAGATTCATGAGTCATGTGCCAGATATCTGCATTGTGTTGGCTTCCCCGATCAGGTCGCCGGATTAGTTCACCTTCCTCTTCCTGGTGCATGTAAGTGCTCGATCTTGCGGCACAAATTCAAGTTTTAAATCCATTGTTTGTCCGAATCAGTTGATCGTCCGGACGGTCCACTCCTGATTGTGCCTGGAAGCCGGCGCTGCTGGCCAAGATCCAATCACGTGCAAACACAATGCCAATTCAATCCCTGTCGGGCATAGCGATACCCGAAAAGGCGCAAATCCCAACGGAAATGCGGGCCGTGGGGACCCTGACGGGGGTAGTGGGTAGTATCGTATTTCTCAGATGTTCAGTGCAGAGAACCAAAGAGTTATGATACAGGACAGAGACTTGGTAAGGACGAGGAGTTATTGAGGTGGGACATAATGTTTGTGAGTCTGGTGGTCGTGTCTAACGTTTGTGAGTGTCGAGAAGAGTTTGATAATTTCGGGTGTAGTATAAGAATGATAGAATCTCCATGAAACCCTTTTAAACCAATGCAAAAATGTGAGGGTGTCCCACATTCCAGACGTCCGGTCCATTCGTTGAGAAGCTC
This sequence comes from Engystomops pustulosus, assembly GCA_019512145.1. Classification (NCBI taxonomy): domain Eukaryota; kingdom Metazoa; phylum Chordata; class Amphibia; order Anura; family Leptodactylidae; genus Engystomops; species Engystomops pustulosus. The sequence continues at coordinate 219,121,859 of CM033643.1, read as the reverse complement.
CTGAGATGTTCTTAAGCATTATTGGTATAACTGTACAGTCGTTGCGGACGTTCATCAAAACGCTTACTCTGAAATTTCTAAGACAATAAAAAGGCTTATATTATATAACCAAAAGAAAAAAAATAGAGAAGGAGACATTCTATGGAACAATGTACATTCTCATGTACAGGACAGGAATGAAACGTAATGGATCAAAGGAAAATTGCAATGATGTTTTATGCTAATGTCTGCAGATCTTTCTAAAGAAAAACTCTTCTGTCGCATGTGAACTAAGGAAGTCTTTTACAAACAAAGCCGGCAGCCTTCCAAATCTTTGATCTCCTTATGCCATTCCTTATTTATTTGCCGAATGAGGAACCAACTAATGACATAAGATGAGCGACATTACAATACTTATGAATGCCCCGATATAGACTTTCCTGTATTAATATTCTTTAACCTCTTCTTGGCCACATGTCCAATGAAGAGATTTTAGTTGTGTTTCTTTGTTTTTCGTTACTACAGGACAAAGCAAAAAAACAGAAAAAAAATTCAGGGCAACTACAGCGTTCAATGGTGTATTACTATTGGTTCACGCCTTGGATATTACTTGGGAACCACCACGATGACCACTTTTGACCTTGGTGGTTCATTCATTTATACGTATTGAACTGTACATATCTAGACAGCCTCTTGAATATAAGCAGACCCCCAACGCCTCTACAAAAATCTAGTTCCCTGATGCCTGTGTGAAACGGCTATCTGAATAGAATATATGGGGATGGAGGGGGGGCTTTGTTTTGGCCGCCACATCCTCTTTGTCCCCCGTTATCCCTTGGTTGTGTTAATGCGTTTTGGTGTTAAAGGTTGGTGGGGGCCCCTGGGAATAACAATCTGGTGGAGGTTGATGTCATTGAAGGGGCGGGCATCTGCTACTCTTTATTAGTCTTGTAACCCTGGAGAGGGTCCGCGCATTGCTCCCAGAGACACCACCAAGCGATGTCGAGTTTAGTTGGGAGCAGACAGTCTCCAACTACTGGTGGAGGCTCCCCCTAGGTGCAAGTTGGTGGGGGCACCAGGACCCCATGCTTAATACAAAAATACCATTAAATCGTGTTCAAAAGGGACCAAAGTTGTCAAAAACGGACCATCCAAAGAGACCATCTAGTCTCCTGCCAAAAAGATTGGGTGTAGTAGGAGATTATTCATCTAAATTGGCCCAAGTTCCAGAAAGAAACTCCTGAAGAAATATTCAAGAAATGGCTATAAACTTAGTGAATACCATTTTTCCACAGAAGAAGAGTAGAATGTTTTGGGGTTTCGTGAACGCAGGTTGGTAACTGAAATGGGTGTGTAGGCCATTGTTCCTTTCGTTATACAACGTGTCAGGCTAGAGGGTTGTGGATCCTATGAACCCTACGGACGATGACAAAAAGCCACTAACTGGGCCCGGTTTTGCTAAGTGGAATCCGGTTTCAACAGAGCCCACCGCAAAGCGGGTTGGACTTGCTGCGCGCGTGTGGGTACACCAGGTCGTTCCACGGGGGCACAATTGTCGCAGTGGCAGCCAAGTCAAGCGTACCAGCAACGCAGCAATCTCGTAGTCGGGGGACGGCAGAGAAGGTCAGGACGGGCAGCACAGGATCGCGTCAGAGTCGTAGAACAGGTCGGGCAGCAAAGTCAAAAAGAAACCAGGATCACAACGGTAAATATTCAGAACCAGCGCAAGGCATCAAAACAGCTTTCTCCTAGGTTCAGGCACAAAAGATCCGGAGGGGTAAGGGAGCGGCAGGTTTAAATAGCCCCTTCTGGTTAAAATGGAGAGTGCCAATTAATGGTTCTGTGCTGGCCTTAACTTGTCTTGAGGCTGGCAAAGCGCGCCACCCTACGGACACGGGATTCAGCGCTGCGAAGCAACCCGGACTCTGGGAGCGGAGACAGGTATGTGGCACTGGCGTGGCTGCGGCGTTCGAGGGGTCAAGGGTGACCCCGGACACGTGATTTATGGGTCACGGGAGCATCGAACACAACGAAGATGAGTTTGTGTGGACCAGTTGATATAGACGTTGCACTGCCGGTCATTCTTTTTTTCAGGGTTTTGCCCTGGACAGCAGACGTTGTACCCACATGGGACTTTTTAGAGCATTGACAACCAAATTTTCTCGGCCACAGAGTCTGCCACAGGATATGGATGTGAGATTCTGTCCTCTAATAGAGGATTTGGACCCCAGCCGACTAACAACTTGGTTTCTACCTCGATACCAATATACCCCGGGGATGATGAGGACATGTAGTACGTTTTCAATATTTTTTTCCTGTCGTATTTTTTTACACGAAATGTCAAGGGCCTCAGATAGGTGTATGCAGCCCCCCGGGGGTATCTATCTCCATGAAAAGCTCAGCACTTACAGAATAGCAGTCATGTGCGACAACACATCATCTCCTTAATATACAAATGATTTGGTCATAGTCTGAGTAAGCTTTATGTAAAACTATTTTACATAATACATGAATAAAATTAGGACCCTTGTCCATCAAGTAAATGTGGTTAATAGTAATTGAATGCTGGGATGATGAAAGAAGATGAATCAATATGGGAAGGCACAGCGACGGCCATCAATCTTTATCAGCTTTTGTGTCTCGGATAGACGAATGAATTATAAGTTATGAGATGTAAAAAGAAAATAAAATAAAAATGTTTGACCCTGCAGAATATTGCACATTAGGTTACCATTTAGCTCAGGTTATTACAGGGCCGCGATTTATAGCGGGGCTCCCGGGCTCGAGACCCGGGGCTTCCCCACTCATCTTCCCCCCCTAGGGGCCCCCACCGCTCGCACCCCCGTGCCCCCCTATGAGCGGACGCCGCCTCGCCTCCGGGCATAGGTGACTCCTCCCGGCGATCAAAGCCCCTACATAAAACTGCGCCCACTCATCCTGCGGTGGGGGCCGCCCCCCCGCCACTGGTGACAGAACCCGTCAATCCCGGAACTCGCCTCCGGACTCCCGCCCAGCTCGCCTCTCTCTGATCATCACCCCGCTCCGGCCGCTAACCATCCTCGCTCACATCCCGCTCCCCTCGATCACACACCCCGCTCCCTCCGCTCCACCATCCCGCGCTCAACCTCCCCACGCTACCCGCCGCCTCACCACTCACCCGCTCCCCGCGGCTCACCACTCCACGCCCCCTCGCTCACCAACCCGCCTCTCCGCTCCGCTCGCTCACCACTCCCCGCTACACCTCGCTCACCACCCCCCGCTCCCAGATCACCGTCAACAACTCCCCGCGCTCACCACTCCCCGCTCCACTCGCCTCACCACTCCCCGCTCACTCGTCACCATCCCCGCTCCCCGCTCCGCTCGGATCAACCACCCCCCGCTCCACGATCCGCTCGCTCAACACCCCTCGCCTCACCCGCTCAGCTCGATCACCACCCCCCGCTCCCTCGCTTCACCACCCCCGCTCCCCGCTCACTCGCTCACCACCCCGGCTCCCCGCCTCCACTTCCGCTTCACCACCCCGCTCCCCGCTCCACTCACTCACCACCCCCGCTCCCCGCTCCACTCGCTCATCCCCCCCGCTCCCCGCTCAACGTCCCCCGCACGAAACATGCACCGGACAACCCCCCCCCCTCCCCGGCCGAATAAGCACCCGAGTAATTCTTGCCATTAGAATCGCAGAGAAAGTTCCAAAAATGCTTCCAATGTATCTACAGCCTGAGATATCCGCTCTCTGTTATATTCTACTGCGGTTAGACTCAGGATTGTCTTGGCCGGCTACGATTGTAGCAAATACCGTGAGAAGTATTGGTGTATAATATTTAGATTGGAGTCCCAGGTTAAGATTGCTCCCATTCACCGACAGCAAGCAGTGTTCTTGTTATGGAATAGTAGAGCTTTGTCTTCAGAGGAGAAAGAAAAGAAAATTCCATTTAGCCTCACATTGACCTCATACATACTGTGGTCACAATTGCCCATGGCATCCAAGAGGTTGTTTGTCAATGATCATAGTTTTCTGATATACACAGAAGGACATTCCAAAACAAATTACTAGACCAATTTCCTTTGTCAACACAAAAATGTGTTGTAAAGGTAATGACAGGAATTGAGGTCACCCTATTATCCTCCTCTGTCCTTCTCTTCTAATCTGTTTATTACTGCTGAATTCCCACTTGCTTTCAAGACAGAGAAGGAGGGGCTGAGTAGATTGTATATAGTGTCCTATCTGCAGGAAGCGTGTTATAGAGCAGAAGGAGCTGACCAGATTGTATATAGTGTCCTAAGTGTAGGCAGCATGTTATAGAGCAGGAGGAGCTGAGCAGATTGTACATACTGTCCCATCTGCAGACAGCATGTTATACAGCAGAAGGAGCTAAGGAGATTGCACATAGTGTCCTATCTGCAGGCAGCATGTTATAGAGCAGGAGGAGCTGAGCAGATTGTACATAGTGTCCTATCTGCAGGCAGCATGTTATAGAGCAGAAGGAGCTGAGCAGATTGTACATAGTGTCCTATCTGCAGGCAGCATGTTATAGAGCAGGAAGAGCTGGGAAAATTATACATACTGTCCTATCTGCAGGCAGCATGTAATAGAGCAAAAGGAGCTGAACAGATTGTATATAGTCTCCTATCAGGCAGAACTATATAAAGCAGGGGGGATAGAGACCGGATTAACATCCAATACACCTTATATGATCAGCCAAATGTCATATTTTCCAACTTTTTTTAAAATAGGTGTCAAGAGGGATAGACATCATATTATCACCCCCCCCCCCCCACAATTGCCTATTTCTCTTGTTAAGACATGACTGAGGTTGTAAGATTTGATAATAGTTATGTAGAGAGTAGGGGGAAGCTGTGAGTCGCAGCAGCTAGGTCTCTACCAACCAGCTCTGAGACGACTGGGAATTTCTGGATAACTACCAGAACAATGTTCCTTAGGTCTACAACGAGTACTGATTTCTGCTATATTTTTAAATACATTTATCAATATCTCATTACAGAAAAGTATAATATTTTCAGATAATTCCTCCCTAAAAACACAGTAAAATGAGCAGATTCAGGAGCCCGGGAAAGCTGGGTGACAACTCCTTTAGGATTATTTGGCAGCAATAATATGAAAAACCATAAAAATGTAAATTTTATAAATTAGATTTTTTTTTTTTTAATTAGGGTGGTCAGTTTGTTAGGACCCCCACTATACTGTGCTTGTGGTTGCTGTGTTGTTGTCCCTTTGTTTGGGGGACCTTGGTCATTGGTGACAAGGCTGCTTTCTCTGCCAAATAATCAATAAGGTAAACAGACAGAAGATGAGTATTTAGAAGATGGAAGCCCAACTCCAAACACAGAGAGGTTATCAGCCGGGCCAGAGCACATTCTAAGAAATATTTCATTAACAATTTTTTATTTTTTGTAGCAACTTAAACGTAACAAAACATCTAATAAAAAAAAAATTGAAAGTTGGACAAAAGTACAGAGAATAAAGGAATCAGTGTAAATTCTCCCGGCGATGAAAGAGTTAATTCATTTCATTCGGTTGATATCGTTTACTAAGAGATCATTTAGTTCCCTATTGAGGACCCTCATCTGACTGGAGATCCTAATACATCCCTGATTGTATCATATTGGGGCTATTTACTAAGGAGTGGGTAGTGCCCCCCCCTTAAACTTTCCGCACGCCTAGCCAACTTTACTGTACAGTGGTTGAGTTTTCTTAACCGATACATAAGGGGACGGGTTGGAAAGAAAGCGATTACAAAAACCCCATCGTCGCCTCCACGATCCTCCACAGCATCCACCAGCGTTCAGCTCTCCATACCCCAGACGCTGGAGCGGAAACGCAAATATAGTGCAACCCACCCGCACGCCCAAGCCCTTAATGTGCACATCTCCAGATTGCTAAGCCTGGAGATGCTGCCCTATAGGCTAGTAGAGACCGAGGCCTTTCGCAGCCTCATGGCGGCGGCCGTCCCTCGGTATTCGGTCCCCAGCCGCCACTCTCTGGTTTGAAAACTTTTTGGGACTGCCACATACAGGCACTTAATCTATTCAATTTTTCTGGAGGGCCACCTACCTGCTCCTCTGGTTTTTTTAACTGCAGCACCTTTAATCTACTACTAGTTCACTGCCTCCATACATGGTCCCCTTATCAAACGAGCTGTGTCAGGCAGAATTTTGGATTGTTTTCATGGCTTCCATGTTAACTTTGTCGCCACCCTGCTGTGTAATCCACAAAATATACTGGCAAACTTTTATCATGTACCGATATTATTTGAGCGCTTCTTGCTCACCTCCTTTCCTCTCTGCCACCCATTGGTTTGAAGCCTGAGTCCATTTAGGGTATGTTGCCATGACACTCTCTAGCCTGCCGCTGCTGCCGCTGCCGCTGCCTTTGCATGCCGTCCCCTATAGTGTCAGGGTCAATTATTGGATGTTTTAGCCACCCATTGGTTTGAAGCCTGAGTCCATTTAGGGTATGTTGCCATGACACTCTCTAGCCTGCCGCTGCTGCCGCTGCCGCTGCCTTTGCATGCCGTCCCCTATAGTGTCAGGGTCAATTATTGGATGTTTTAGATGCTATCTAGCTTCATTCTGTCACTCTGTCATGGCCATGCTGTTGCCCATAATTTTGGCATAATGGTGCGATTAGGCAGCCTCAGAGGCATCCATGCATGCTGCCCCTGCTGTTTCCTGTCCATTTCCGTGCTGTTTCCATCCTTTTCTGAGGTTCCCAGGTGTTTGGCCAAGCTTCCCTGTGCAGAGCCTTGGTCCCCTTGAAAAATGCTCGAGTCTCCCATTGACTTCAATGGGGCTCGTTACTCGAAACGAGCACTCGAGCATCGGGAAAAGTTCGTCTCGAATAACGAGTACC